>JZLH01S0601246.1:30820-43545 GCA_001188425.1 Eucidaris tribuloides
CGTACGCAAAATTTTTTTTACCAATCCAAGGTCCAAAATTTTTTACGGGTCACGCAAGTCGCCGAAAACTTCAAATAGTGCGGGGGGGGGGGGTGTGGGGGGGGGGGGGGAAGGGGGGAGTGACGAAATTTTTTTTTTCCAAATCCAAGGTCAAATTTTTTCGGGTCAAGCAAGTCGCCGAAAACGAAAACCATGAAATAGGGGGGAGGGGGAGACTGGACGACAAAAATGTTTTCCCCAATCGAAGATCCTAATTTTGATTTCCCATGTACACGCATATACCGAAAAACTCAATCACCGGGAGGGGGGTGGGGGGGGGTGTTATTATATTTTTTCTTCAATAATATACTACAAAGATCATTTATTTTTCATTTTCAGAACCACTTTTAAGAACAAGGGGGTGATATCGTGCAAAAAAGGCGGTGGTGATTTTCCTGGTAAAAGGGCGGGTGGTTAATAGGAGGTGTTTAACACTCCCTTCGGGGCATTAGTCTTGACTGCAGGTAATTAGTCACTGAGACTTGACTAATCTAAATTAGTCGTTTTGACCAATTTATAAGCACCAATGACTAACTTATGTTTACAGTATATATGTTTATACTTGAATTTATATTTCTGTGTCTATCTACATGTTCATTTATTTGTTTTGCTTGTTTTGTCACTTTTTCGTATGTATACTATATGGTGTATCAGAAGTAACAACACCTTTTGAATATGAATTTGCTAACAGTTATCAAACCTATTCCTTTTCCTATTCAAAATGAATGATCCCCTTAATAACATTGATCCAGATTTACATATATTTAATCCTGTGAGTTCTACCCCATGTTATTCCCGGATGATTTCAATTTACACTAACACTCGCAATCTAAGTCGGTTTTTAGTCTTATTCATTTTAATGCTCGAAGTATTTCTAAAAATTTTGAAGCTATATCAGACTTTTTGTTGTCACTGAAACATTCTTTTACTGTTATTGCAATAAGACACCTGGATTTCTGGAGACCCTGTAATCCCCTTTAACTTACCTGGTTATACATTTATACATTCCGATAGATTATCTGGACGAGGAGGAGGTTTTGGTCTCTTTATTAAAAATGATATTTTATTTAATATTCAACTTGATATTTTCTTTAAATCTGACGGTGGAAATGGTATTTGTGAATATTTGTTTGTTAATTTGATTGATAATAATTCTAAATATACTGTAGGTGTGATTTACAGAAAACCAGGATCTAATGTTGATGATTTTATTGAATTTTATACTGAAACATTATCTTTACTGGGTAGGGAACATGGAAATATTTATATTGTTGGAGATTTCAATATTTTAAATATGTACAGAACCAAGATGTTTGCAAGTTATTAAATATTAATTTTTCTTTTGGTTTTCATCCTCTCATTAAGAGTGCAACTCGAATTACATTAAGCAATGAAACCCTTATTGATAATGTGTTTACAAATGTTTTACATTCTGAACTTGACTGTGGTATATTTAGCGTTGATATAACCGACCACTTACCCATACTTTTTACTTTCTAAGAAGATCAAAACGAACATTAATGTCCCCCAGAATTATTCTCTGAAAATTACAAATGAAGGTATAAAATTATCACAACGTAAATTACTTAGTACAGATTGGTCAACCGTGTACAGTAGCCATGATGCAAATAAAGCATATAATATATTTATAGCTATATTAACTTGTTTTTATGATGAGTTATTTCCTTTAACGGAATGTAAAAAGAAAGAAACACGTAAGCCATGGGTAACACCTTATCTTTTGCGTTGTATAAAGAAGAAACATAAATTATATAAATCCTTCCTTTGCAATAAATCTGCCTCTAAAGAAAAGAAGTACAAAGAATATAGAAATAAAGTTAACAATCTATTGCGAAATGCAAAAAAAAAGAGATATTATTTTTCGAAACTTAACAATAATCAAACTAATATATCGGCTACATGGTCTATTGTTAATTCTTTATTGAACAAGACCAAAAATGAGACATCTTCTTATTTTATTTGTAATGATGAAGAACTCCATGATCATCAAACTATTGCCAATGAATTTAACTCTTATTTTATAAATTGCTGTAAAGAAGCATTGTCCTCAATGTCACAACCTCGTCTTAATTCAAGTTTTAAAGATTATCTTTGTGACTATTTCCCTCACTCATTATTCTTTACTCCTATTTCAGAATGTGAATTGTTGGATGTTTGTAAAACTTTGAAAACAACTTATTCCTGTGGATATGATAATTTAAGCTGTAATGTTTTGAAACAAATTATCTTTTCTATTGCTAAACCCCTTGTTCATATTTGTAATCTTTCATTATCAACAAGTACTGTACCAGATAAGTTAAAAATAGCCAAAATTACACCAATATTTAAACAAGATGACCCGCATGTGATGAAAAATTATAGACCCATGTGTTTACAACCGTCTTTATTCATTTCTTATAACTAATAATATACTTACTAATTGTCGATATGGTTTCAGACGTTTTCATTCCACCACACATGCTTTTATTGATTTACAAGACAAAATTATTTCTGCTATATATGCTATTGGAATATTCATGGATTTATCAAAAGCATTTGATATAGTTGATCACAATATTTTATTATCCAAGTTAGAATATTATGGTATACGGGGGTGTCCTTTACAATGGTTTAAAAATTATTTATCTAATAGATCTCAATATACATCGTTTAATGACTGTTTTTCTAATTATTCATTAATTACCCATGGTGTGCCACAAGGCTCTATATTGGGACCCTTACTATTTTTGGTATATATTAATGATATTGTAAAAACTTCATCTGTATTTGATTATATTATTTATGCTGATGATACCACTTTGTTATATACCCAACCAAACCATGAAGATATAGAAATAAGAATTAATAATGAAATAGATAATGTATGTAAGCAAAACAAAGTATGTTGAATTTCAAAATAACCCTGTTAATGATCAAAATACTTTTGATACCATCTCCCTGTGTATAAACTCGGTCCCTTTACACAAAGTTGACACAGTAACCTTTCTAGGAGTTCATTCCAAACCAATATGCATTGGGATATCCACATAACAAATGTTGCAAATAAGGTCTCTAAATGTATAGGTATATTATATAAACTTAACAATATTCTTCCAGAATCTGCACTTATTCTACTATATAATGCTTTTATGTTACCGTATTTTACATATTGTGTTAGTGTATGGGGCAACTACAATCAAATAAAATTAAATGTTTTACACCAATTACAAAAGAAAGCACTATGATTATTTACAGGAAGTCACTATCTTTCACATTCAGCTCCTATTTTCAAAAAAATTAAATACATTGAATATATTTGATTTGTACATTTATTGTATTGCTATTCTGGGTTTCTTTTATTTCAAAAATATTTTACCATGTAATATCTCGGAAATGTTGAATATCAATACCCAAATTCACAATTACAATACACGAAATTGCAATAACTTTCATATGTGGGTTGTTAAAACAAAGTATGCTCAAAGATCCGTACGTAATAATTTTCCATCAGTCTGGTCGACAATTCCAAAGGACGTTCGTTGTGTAAATAGTCTTTCTTTATTCAAGAGATCCCTGAAAAAATATCTTGTATCTAAGTATGTTTAATTATTCAAATTAATTTAATCTTCTGATACATTGTAACTTTTGTCTCGTTTTGTTATGTTTTGTTTGTTTCTTGTTATGCTTTATCTTTGCATTATTTGTACGTTTTAAAGGGACTTATCTCCACAAAGCCTCATGGCTTTATTCAAGTTCTCTTTTTCATTTTCATTATTATTATTATCTGCAAATTGAATTGTATTTTTTTTGTAGTTTCCAATATTTGCAAATTGAATTGTTTTGTTTGTAATTTTCAATACTGTGTATTGTTTTATTGATGATGAAATGAATAAATAATTGAAATTGAATTGAATTGAATTGAATTATTCATAATTTTCGGATTAACGAACCCTTTCTCATTTCGAATTTTGCATTAACTAATCATTTATTTTTAGATTAACAAACCATTTCTCATTTTCAGACAAACGAACCGTACCTGATATTCCAGTTAATGGACCCTTATCTATTTTTGGATTGACGAATGCTCTTTAGTTTGAAATAACAAACCTTCTTTCATTTCTGAGAGATAAACTTTCGGAATATCGAAAATTATTTTCGGACAATCGAACCATACGACATAAGAGCTGTACCAACGTTTCAACATAAAAATCATGCTTGCTGTATGGTACATATTTGACCCAGGTTTCATGGAAATCTGATCTACATATTTTCTCATGTTATTTTCATGTTCTTACGGTCTCGACTACAACACTGCTCCGGACACTCACTTTCGCTGCAGAGGCGTAATAAACTTAAAAGATATGTTTGCCTTTACATTATTTCCATAATGCATTCATTAACACTTATTTTTTTCTGCGGGCAGTTGACAACCAAGAAATTACCTCACTGAGAGAATGGAAAAAATGCTCTACTCCAAGCAAGCTCTTGTATGGAGTCAGAGGATGTGAACCTTACGACTAGTTTAAACACACATGCTTAAAACACACATACTATGCCTCAACTAAAGGGCCGGGGAATTTGGGCCAAGATGTGATTTTGAACTTAATGTGTATAATCCAATCACAGCACGGCGAGATTTGCGAAGAAGCACAAAACGCAAATGCAAATTATATGTACTCACGGACTTGCGATATAATACTTGCGATGTTGTTCTGGGACAGATCTCTCATTCCTCGGTTATCGCTTACAATGATGTGTTTGGTCAATTTGACTGGCACCCGATAAATCGTTTCACCACCTTGTGTCATGCTACCTCCTTCTGCAACTACCTGTTTCCACTTTCCTGTCGAGTTAGCGAGAGTATCGTAGTCCAGTAAATATAACATAAACAAGGGGTATAACACCACTTATTTCAAAAGAATTGTCTCTAGTGCATAGCTTTTCAGTCGGATAACCTATGTTACATATTTGAAATCCTAAAAAATCTCAATATTAGAAAGTGTTCTAATTTGCATATTATGTAAATTAATTTTCTTATTGGAGGAAAACTGGCAAAGTCACTGTAATTTACATTTTTCTAGTATGTGTATATAAGAATATAAGTAATTGTTAGTTATTTCCACTACATGTACTACAGACCTGTTTCGTAGGAACAGCAAGAGCACCTACCCCCACTCTTTATCTACAAGTTGAAGTATAGATAGATAGATAGATAGATAGATAGATAGATAGATAGATAGACACATACATACATACATACATACATACATATAGATAGATAGATAGATAGATAGATAGATAGATAGATAGATAGATAGATATATTCAAGACAAAACAACAGATTAGTAGCGAGATTCGCCCAGACAGGATCAGACGTGTTTTTTGCACGTCTGATTCAGAAACGAATCTGCTTTCTAACATCTTGCCACACCCTGGCTTGCTGATGAAGAGTGTGTGCTAGCTTGTTTTTTTTTAACACGTGTTTATTGCCTTCGGGTTTTTCAAAAAAATAATATATATATATATATATATATATATAATATATAATATAAATTGTGTTTGGTGCTGCGACAGCTACTGTCGGTTTCACGTCCTTACTTTAGGACGATCTTCAGGCTGATTGACTGTCTGAAGGTCGTCCTAAAGTAAGGACGTGAAACCGACGGTAGCTCACGCAGCACCAAACACAGGGTACGTCTATTCGCTCTGCTACATACATGTAGTATCTAGCACTTTTAGTTGATCCTCTACACACTGTTTTCGCTGGATATATATATTTCATACCTCTTTTCCTGTTCCGCTACCGACGGTTTCACGCAGCACGGCGATCTTCAGATCGCCTGAAGATCGACGTGCTGCGTGACACCGTCGGTAGCGGAACAGGAAAAGAGGTATGAAATATAAAGCTTAGCGGGGGGGGGGGGGGGGGGGGGGGGGGGGGGGGGGGGGGGGGGGGGGGGGGGGGGGGGGGGGCGGGGGGGGGGGGGGGGGGGGGGGGTGGGGCACACGCATCGAGCACTTTTCCGCTGCAATTTGATATCCCTTCATATATATATATATAAACACAACAAAAAAGTAACTACCCCCTTTTTCAAAACAACCATAACGTTTTGATGAAATGAGTTTTTAGCAAAATAATTTGCCAGGAGTATTCTTACACTTATTGACTAACAACTGCGTGAAAATATGAATGATCCTTCCAGTCATGCATGAGTGAGCATGCATTAAAGGCAAAAATGTCACTTTCCAAAAGTCACAAGGGTCATTTTGGGGAATTTATGATGCAGGATTTTGACAAATTGTGTTTCTGATGAAAGATTAAGCGCTATTTATGTTAATCATCTATCGTTTGACCCACTTACATGTACACCTCTCCTGGCATTTAAAAATTTCCATATTTCTCAATTTGGAAATTGCAAAATCCATTTAGTTTAGTTAGAAAATTGAAATCCGGTATTTTTCAGCAAAATGTATCTTAACATGTTGTAGGAACATTAGAGGTTGTAACCATGTCATGGTTGAGTGAACACACTTTATGAACAAAGCAAAAAGTGCCATTATTTACCCTTATTTTGGCATAACAGATGACTCCTGTAACTTTTGAAAAGTGACATTTTTGCCTTTAATGCATGCTCACTCATGCATGGCTTGACGGATCATTCACATTTTCTCACAGATGTTAGTTAATAAATGTAGAAATACTCCTATTATTTTGCTAAAGCTCATTTCGTTAAGAAGTTATGGTTGTTTTAAAAAGGGAGTAGTTACTTTTTTGTTGTTTGTATATAGTCTGTCTAAAAAAATGGTCCAACTGAAAATTATTTTTTATTATATGAAAATCATACACAAACTAGTTATGTTGGGTTTTGTCGTAAAGCTAAAAGACCATACATTCCACTACAATTAATTTCATTTCATTTCATTGTGTCAATCCTGAGATTTTCTGCAATGAAGCAAAATCGCGTTTGTCCCATTGTAGTGTATGTGCTATACAGTGCGTATCAAAAAAATGGTCCAATCTAAAATTATTGTTTTAATATATAAAAATCATATACAACCTAGTTAAATTGGGTATTGTCATAAAGCTAAAAGACCACACTTTCTAGTGCAATTTATTTCATTTCATTTACTTGCGTCAATCCTGAGATATATTGACCTTTCTGCAATGACGCGATATTGCGTTTGTCCCAGTATACTGTGTGTATACTGTGTGTGCCTTACGTGTACATGCAGTTTCTGCATATTGCTTAACAAAGAAACCCCAATGAGAGTGTGAAAATTATTGTGTAATCGTTCAATTTACCTGAACGAATAGATTTTTCAGGTTGTACATTTCTGATTTCCTATTATTTGAAGTACAAAGGACGTACATAACTTTTACAAAAGGGCTAAAATAAATGAGATGTGATATCATCATAATGTCAGTGTGAATGCAGTCTGGTAAACAGAAGACATGAGAATGTGCAAATCATTTCAATGCCGAGTAAGGCTTATTTGTATTTGATTTTTTATTTACTAGATAATCAGAAATAAACATATTGAAGGAAAAAAGCATTGGATATTTGTTTTATTATTGATTTTGATTATTCAATTTGTATGAGTTCTGTAAGTAGCAATACCACCAATTCAGTTGTCATTATGACGTGATTTTACCTGACTGCACAAAAGTAATCATAACTTTTGACTTATAAAAGCAAATTGAATGAGACTGGGTTTATCAATGGGAAAATTTATTCTGCTTTAATATGATACCAAATACACATACCTTCTGAGAAAATTACGTACCTTAAATATTTTTCTCCCGATTGGACCATTTTTTTTTAGACACACTGTACATGTACATGTAGGTTCTGCATATTGTTTTGCAAAGAACAATATCATTTCAATAGTGATTAAGGGTTATATGTATTTAATTTTTATTTACTAGATAATCATTACAAACAAATTGAAAGACAAAATGCATTCGTTATTTGTTTTATTACTGATTTTTTTTCCTAAAGCACTTTTTTATGAATTCTGCATGCAACAATACCACCATCTCACTTACCATTATGACTAATACACTAATAGGACAATTTTGATTTTTCCTGACTGCACAAAAGTAATCATAACTGTTGATTTATAAATGCAAATAGAATGGGATTAATTTTATGAGAAAGAAATTATTCATTCTCTCTCTATATGAATAAACATACACTTTGAGAAAATTACATGCTCCCGACTGGACCACTTTAGTCACACTTTATATTCAGTACACAGAGTGTTTTGAAAACAGCGGAATACAACTTCCACCAGGAATACATAATTATGATTATTGCAATATGTCATCGCAAAGATAATTCATTGCTCTTTCATTTGATACCATATTTGTAATAATTATTCTCAATGTAAACTTTGTATTTGAGCAATTATTTGACAATGTTTAGATTCCTAGAGAATCAAACTCTACGTTATCTGTGCATTATAAAGAATTACTTAAATTTCCATTGCCATTTGACAATAGGTACTGGACCTTCCGTCTTAAAGTTTTATTTATTTAACAGATGAAGGAATTTTCATGGAGCAAACCAAAAATGTTACGAATATCAAAATTATCGCAAATGTTAATGGGGTACTTAGATTTGGTTTAGACAAGGGTGTGCGGTTCCAGGCCGAGAACCTATCCTACGGGTAGTTTTGTTAGAAAAAGGGTACCTACGTCTAAGGATTTTTCCTAAAATACAAACCAATAAGGGTTTCGAACCAGGCTTTCGAATACATTTCACTTCAAAACGTCTTCAAAGTAGCCCAAATGTGCTGCTGTTACGCCGTTAGGCAACCAGCGAATGGAAGTGACGCCTGTGTCCCGGAGTGTTGTACTCAATGGCCCGCATTCTCGTAAAAATTAAACTGATTCGAGTGTGAATTATTGGTGCACAGTAATAGTACTCGGGCAGGAATGGGGCAGATTCGAACATTACTACCGGCCGTGCGTGCGGCCGGCATGCAGTGTTAGCACAACCACACACTGTTTGTGTACGTGCGGCGGCGACGAACAGTCGAAGAAATGCACATTAATTTTTCTTCTTGGACAGCCTGAATCGGTTTGTAAACTTGTTTTCTGAGTAAGAATCAAGCAGATCCTGCTTGTTTGCTAATAAACCAATCGTTTCAAGGTCGTGGATTTACTTTATTTCAATTTTTCAACGCAATTATCGAACCTTTTGAGCGTCGAGATGCGAGTTGAACCACCGCTAAACCACCGCTAAACCTACCCCCGCGTTAGTCTAAAGATAAACCCACTTACCGTACTAACTTAGTACGGTAAGTGGGTTTAACGAATTATGAGAATAGGAAATTGAAGTTAAACCCAGTTGCCGTACTAAGTTAGTACGGTATTGGTGAGTTTATCTTTTTCTGAGAATTATGAGAATAGGAAATGAAAATTAAACCCAGTTGCCGTACTAACTTAGTACGGCAACTGGGTTTAGCGATGGTTTAGCGATTATTAGAATACGGGCAAATATTTTTAACCCCCCCCCCCCTCCCATGATAAATTTACAAATTCTTTTCAAATGAGGGTTCAAACCGGAGATCAGAATTGGGGTTAAAAATCTCCTATCTGCAAAAATTTCAGCTGGAACAGGGATGTTCCCATTTGGAGCGACTTGCGTCCAATCTTTTTCCAAAAGAGGCCCTCTCGTGAAAAAGTCACATTTCTCTATGCCACATAAGTACACCTCCCCCCCCCACCCCTACCGGATATTAATATGTTAATAACATTAATACCTTTCAACGCAAAATGTAGAGAGTTTATCCAAGCACTTTTTCCGGAACCCTGAGCGCCGAAAACCATGATATTGATCGGGTCTGGAGGAGTGTACGTTCCAGGCGTGCCAATGTAAGATAAACTACCTGGTTTGTAACGCTGTATGTCTCCGCGCAGTCCTTCGAGCTTCTCTTTAAGAACTCCACTCTGTCCTGCAAGTGTACCGATTGTAGTGACGATGCTTGACGCACTTGCCTCCATCCCGTAACGCCGGCCTGGCGAGACTACATTGATGTTTGTTTTCGGAGTTGTCTCTGGCATGTGAACCTCATCGATGACTGGCTCTACAACCTTTTCTCGGTTTATCAGGTACCTGTGTGCCACAGTATCATCAGCTATGTCAATGCAGAGGTTTAGGATCTTTAGGTAGTCTACGTGCCTCTCGGGGTCCTCATCATGCGATCGAGAGGTATAGTTTTCCACAGGAAAGACGCTACGATCAGCGGTACCGAATTCTATGAATTTTCGCTTGATGTCGGCAAGGTTCTTAATTTCCTTTGCGAAGGTTATGATTGTGATGGGATATTTTCCTGTGAAAAGAAGAACACAAAAATCCACACACACACACACACACACACACACACCACACACACACACACACACACACACACACATATATATATATATATTATATATATATATATATATATGTGTGTGTGTGTGTGTGTGTGTGTGTGTATGCAGCAATGGAAATGCACACCTAAAGTTGACTTGGAGTCATATGACTCAGATTCATATTACTTAGAGTCATGTTCATGAACTTAGAATGTTTTCGAGCTGGGAGAGTGTACTTCGGGCGGCAATGGATTGCAATCACGATTGTAGGAGACACACAATACCTTTGAATTGATTATTCTTCCAGGCTGTTTGTTCGATAAATGTCCAACTGGTTTGTCGTCTAGGGTTTCGTTGCTTTATTCTATTTCTGTTTCCTGTATTGATGAGAATGCCCTTAATGACTGAATAATGAATCTAATTACAAATATGTATTATCGTCGCAGGGCGGTTAAAGAGGGGTTGCGATCGCATATTAAAAAAGCTACTACGTGCGTACTGTGTAATGGCAGGTGTCGGCAGCGTGCGCACTGATCTGAGCTCAGCTCAGTGAAGTAAGCTCCCTGCATGCTAATATGTAATTCATTTCCAGTCAGTGAGCTTAATAACGTAGATGGTGTCTTATAATGTGAATGCTGTCATTTCATCAACATGTTTTGAAGCTATATTAACATATGAATCGACCATACCACCCCGTTCTCCCAACCAGTTAGTTGATATTTTCATTCAACCAAAAAATGTCAATGAAAGGAAGTTATATCCCTTCACTCAACTCAAAGTCATAACACGTTTTTAAGATGACTTGAAGTCATAAGTTTTCGTTATTTACTTCACTTGAAGTTATCGTGGCTCACTTTTTTAGTTTCCATGTAGATAAAAACAAATTACCCTTTCTCATCAATCTTTTTTATAAGGGGTGTCAGTTGATATTTTAATTTCTCCTAAATTTGTTGTCAAAAGAAGATCAGTCATTTGATTAATTTGTTCAAATAATTGACTTGAAGTCATGACATTGTTTTGTAAGATGACTTGAAGCCATTTGTGGCTGTTAATACTTTACTTCAAGTTGTATTGGCGGTCTTTATTAGTTCCCATGTAGATAACAACATATTCTATCGTATTTATTGGTTTGATTGTTTTCATACGGGGGGGGGGGTCAGTTGAAATTCTAAATCAGCCTAAAATGTAAACGAACAAACGTCAGTCATGTGATTAAATTCGTTTAAATATGTTTTTATGAGGGTGTGGTACAGATACAACATTATTAATCTTCTTGGTAAAAACGACTGGATTTAAGATTCTATATTGACTATGATTACCATAACTAATAATTTTATCGGATCATATCAATCGTGTTGACTCCATCAACTGCACTGCACACGGGGCGCACGTGTATGTTTAGCACAGAGCTAAGAATGATGCAGCAAAGCGGTCCATTGCCTTCACGTCGAAGCAGTCGTCAAAGGCAATAGGAAATTTCACACGTTGAATTCTGCTCAATAAACTGCTCGTTTTAGCCATTAATCATTATGAAATGCAAGGACCAACATCATGAATATGATGTCGCTAGCTCACCGGGAACTGAGTTACATGTTAGCATGCAGGGCGCCCACTTCATTGAGCTGAGTTCAGATCAGTGCAAACATCATTGCACAGTACGCACGCAGTGGCTGTTCTAATTTGCGTGCTTGCGCGCTTCTCCCAGCATCAGGCAACCGAACTATCAAGCGTGTTATATCATGCGAGAGTGATTTGGACATAATATGACAGTAATATCCCATGACACGATTTCACTGTTAAGGATGGATATTGGAAGACTATAGTGGATAATTGACTAAAAACTGATGCCCATGTGATATTTCAGTTATTTCATTATATACTTTACGTAATTTGGTTTGATTCTATTGTTACTTTTTGTACATCGTAGTATACGTTTTTTTTTACGATTTCCGTTCTTTAAGTGATACATTTTTTTTTAATATCTGTGACAATCAAGTTCCTTGCGTCTGTTGTGATAAATCCGTAAAAAATAATCAAAGAGCTTTGAAATGTACATCTTGTAATGAATGGTTACACATAACTTGTGCTGGTATAAGCAAAAAGAAATACATTGATCCCTCTGAGTTATTTTTAAACTGGGAGTGCCCTAAATGCACTTTCAAGAACTTACCGTACTATAATCGTGATTCGAATGATTTAACTACGCCTGTAAATGACTGCGTCGATGAACCGATGAATTACACTCCAGATAGGGAATCAAATTTACTTCACGAGCTTCGTGATTTGTCTTCTACTGATGACATTATCATTGCTCAATTGAATA
>JZLH01S0601248.1:7760-27377 GCA_001188425.1 Eucidaris tribuloides
TTTTATGTAGTTATGTAAGTCTCTTATTGAAAGATGACATGCAGGTGAAGATAAACCTTTATCAACCTCTTGTCTATTATTCTGAAACCCTATCAATTTTTTTTTAATATGTACTTATGATAGGAATGAACAACTTTAAACCAACATCACACTTTCAATATCAATTACAATTTAATACTAAGGAACTGTTACATAATCATATCTAATCTACAAATTTTCTTTTATTAACTGCCTGGCCTACAAAAAGAGTTTTACAAAAGGTTTCATAGTATGGAATCACGAAAAAACAAGCTGATGAAATTGAATCTGTACAAAAGTCATGTAGAATAATGTTAGGCCCCATTCATCTTCGTATCACTCGAACGACTCACAATTTGCTACACTTGATTCTCTGGAGATGAGAAATGAGAGCACGCTGCCTAAATTTGCAAAAAGCTTGTATCTAATGAAGGACTTAAATCCTCTTACCCCCAACCCGATTTCAAAGTCATGGCAGAAGCTGAGGAACAGCAATAAAAATCTTCAACCATTGTGCGAGAAGCTACCAGCGTTTAAAAAGGTCCAAATCCTACTTCATTGACTCCTGAATAATGAATATTTCAAAATACATGAACGCTGCCCTCCTTCTTCATCTCACAGTGAATGCTAATGCTAATAATATAATGTATTTCAGTTTTCAATGTGTATCCCACCCATCTTTTTTTGTTGTATTCGATATGAATAGGAGAGGGGGGGGGGGTCAAAATATCAAATTTCTATTTAATTCAATCAGATGGGTTAACTTATTTCTATTGTATAATTATTTGGGCCTATTCTCATCAGTTTAGTGTGTTAATTTAAGGGTGGGGGGGCCTATATACATGTCAAATATTATTTGACCGTATTCATGATATATACATGGTATCCGTCTATCTCTATCATAAATTACAACACCCCAATACCATATTGCAATAATCACTCTCCGTTCGTTATTTAATGGGGAGGATGTATGGCTAATCTGCAATTATGTCATCCTGTATCATGACTTGATTGATTTGTTTTGTTTTTTTAATTTATCTGCTAATTTGTTACTAGAATTAGGTGGGTTTTTGTTTGTTTGTTTTTCCTTGATTTAATTTTGTGTGGGGGGGGGCTTTTCATATCTAGTTGGAGAGTATTTACATGTATTGTGTCTTTTATCATTACTTCCTTATTTCATGGGCTATTAATCTTCAAATTACAATTTCTGTACGTGCAATCAAACCTGTCTTTATCACTTAAAATGGTGGGGGGGGAGTGGTTACACATGCAAGTTGATGGGCTAATTTATTTATCCTCTGGTCAATTACATTAAATTAGATTTACACATGTTTATATTATTATTTTGTACTTCATGAGCACCTCAATTTTTCTTTTTAATCTTTAACGAACTATTTTAAATATAATGTTTTAATTAGTGCTGTTCCAATTTGCTGCTGTTCTTAATTTAATTTAATTTAATTTAATTTAACTGGGTGGAGGAATTGTTTATATGTGCTCAAATGTTCGCGGCCTATTTTGTGTCTTTGTTTCATAAAGATGCTTTGCATGTACTATGTTATATTTTGATATCCAATTGTATTTTTATTTGCATTTTTAATTGAACATGTATGTATGAATTTGAATATTTTTAATTGTAAAGCTCCTGCAATTTGGCCTTTGGCCACAAAGTGAGACTAATAAATCGATCTATCTATCTATCTATCTATCTGATTTCATGATGGAACTCTCGATAAACTTAATGTGATCACTGATTGACACGTAAAGCCCTCTTCCCCAGTAAAAGTGATGCAATTGTGATTTTACCCTTTTGTTGTTGACTAAACACATCTCAAGATTTCAACATGCAAATTGAACAAACAGCATTTGAAAACTAAGACAGCACCTTTGACGTTGATGTACGTACTTTGTCACTACTGTAGTTTCTAATTGCCAAAGAGGGCACATTTCGCTTGCACTTTTCTTTTTCTTTTGGAGCCAGGGTGTACATGAATTGTACATACAGTTCTCCTTAATCATTTGTAACTTAAAGGGACGCGCCGCTCGTAATCCATGTACGTTTATTTACCTTACGCTTGCCCCTATTGCAAGGCAGTGCGTAACACTGAACTCTGTGCTACGTAGTGTAGAGTTCAGTGGTGCGTAACAACAATCGTGGAGCTGCGAACAGAATTGCCGATGAGGGTCAGTTGGGCTTAGTTTGCCTTTCTTCGGGTGAATACGTGCTGCATAGGGAATTGCACACAATTCGTGCACGCTCGTTTTCCGAAAGTATACAGGCATTCCCGAATGTTACCCGAGTCGGGCCAGGTCCAACCGCCCACGACTTGCGACTTTACGGTCCCTTTAATCAGTTACTACAAACACTTTGGGGATGGAAGACTGTCATTGTTTCGTTTTATTCCATTTTTAATTATCATTTCATGTTTTGTTTTGTTTTTCATGGCAGGACACGAATCTTACCTTTCCAGACAATTTGCTCGTAGTAGACAGTTTAAAACCTGGTAAGACATCATGATGACCTGATCAGGAGGTAAATGGGACAAAGAATAACATTAGTACTATAATTATAAAATGTTAATAATAATAGAGTGTCCCAGAAAAAGGAAACCGAGATTGATGAAGATATTTCAATATCTTAAAAACGAGTATGAAAAATAAGTTGTACATGGTTGGAAAGCATATTTTCTCCTCTTTCATTTGATACCGGTCACAGAGATTTCTATACACGCATGGCTGAGCAAAGACAATAAGAAAGGACACATGTATAAAATCATTTGCACGAGCAAATTTGAAATTCAAACTTTCATGCTTGAATGTATTCTGAGTATTTTCGACATTGAAGGGCACCATTTGAAGGCTGATTTTTATCTTCTTTCATATGATACCACATTTGTGAAAAATTAGCGTTGCATCAATGAGAAAAGACAATTTGAAACGATGCTTGCTTTCAGAAATGTTCTAAAATGCATTCATTAACAGTTTTCTGGAATTAGCAGCCAGCAGGCAATAAATTACCCCTGCGTACATGACTCGGAGCCTATTGTTGTGTCCCGAGCAAGATATTATGTAAAGTCAGCCGTGCGTGAACTTTATTGTTCTGCTCCCCTCTCGTTCTGAAAATTTATTCATTTAAAAAATCACGCTAAAACAGGCATGTTTTAATTTTACTTGTTCTCCGGCATGCATAATTCATTTTTCACCCCTGAGGTGTCATGTAAAAGAGAAAATTCTGAATTTTTACGTCATGTTTTTATTTTTCAAAAACAAATACATTTTTTACCATGAAAATGGACTCAAAGAAGGAATATGCGCGTGCAAATGAAATTTTGGTAGCACCAATATCCATTGTTTTAGTGCAATTATACGTGAACGATTGATAAAAAGTAATGTATCAAATGAAAGAAGATGAACAGAGCTTTACAATCATACCTAATTTATTGAAGAAACTATTCATTATGATAGAATATTTTTGCGATGAAATCCGGTTTCCTTTTTCTGGGACATACTGTATATTCAGTTTACACTGGCTAAATATAAAAAGTGTTACACCTTACAAAAACAAAGTAAGTGAAATAAAATCTGACTTACACATTTTCTTCTTACTTCATTACTGAGACATATTCTTGTGATGTCAGAAGCTGTCTTTAGGAAAAATTAAATGAAAATTTGGAGTTCATGCAAACAAGTGCTAGTATTTCATGTCTAATTTTCACTGTTGTGTGATCCGTATGATCGCCATGATTGACCATTCATAACTTGTTGTGGAAATTTTATTTACTTAAAATTACATGTTTGGATACCCATGGGTGGCATTTCTCAAAGGCCCCCAAAATAACTACATGTGCCCTCTTCAAGAAAGTGTAAATTTCTGAATGAAGCGCATTGAATCTTGTCCAGTATATATGTCGGCACGAAAACTCATAAAAGCTTGAGTAAATGAGATCTGTTGCATTTTGTTACAATCTGATGCGATGATCACAACTGACAATTAATCATATATTGATTGTAGAAAATTTTGAACCATCCACAATTTTTTTAATGATCAACATGATTGCCACAATAGACCTCAAGATATGATAAGACCTGATAGGATCACCATGATTACTCCATGATTAGAACAATGATTTCAACTATGGTGCAAATCATGAAAGTAGGAATGTAGCTTTAAAGACAGATGCTAACATTGTGGAGCTTCAATTTAAAAAATTGCCAAAGTGTGATATCTGAGCTACATAGTAGACCTTAAATGGATATAAATAAACACCTTAAAATACAAAAGTTTGGAAAGTTATGCTGGCAAGATATGCATGAATGAACAATTTCCACTGCAGTGGAGTAAAATAGCCTAGATCTATTCACAGTAAGTCTATGGAAGATAATGGGCATGGTGAATCTGGTCAACCTGAGTACTCATAGATTTTCACTTTTTTAAAGCAATAAATAATTATTTTTAAATACAATTTTTTTTCAGGGCTTTATTTTAGACCTTATGAAAGACACTTAGAACATGGGGGATTATGCAGCTCACATTTTTTTAAAACTGTGGTCATTGTTAGCCTGTGGCTTCAACACAATGAATGATGAAAATAAAATCTACCAGTCTGTTGGGATGGGGGACCGGTCCAACCAAACATGGAAGTCTTCGTCTCCTCCTCCCCACCCAGAACACGGTCATAGTTTGAGAGACGATCGCTGGAATATACATCATCATCTTCCTCTTCAAACGCTCCAATTCCAAATGCCTGTATCACAGTAAAAACACAGAAACAATCATGTGTTACTCTGTAAGTTCAAAGAGAATGACTGATATTTACAATGTTAATTGTGTACTGTGAAACATGAGATTGCCTGAAGTTTTGATTTTGTCGAGTCTTTATCAAAGCCAAACCGGACTTTACAAGAGTGAAACATTGTGTTCAAACATGCACATTGTGGATATATTAACAATATAAACAAATATTTGACCCAAACACACTGATAACAAGCTTCTGCAATATTACTGCTTGACATTTTTTTTTTTTGAAGATTGTGATTCTAAGTACACATCACAAAAGTACAAATGCTAGAATAGAAAATCATTTATCCATCTTTTAACTAATGCTAAATTTGTATTTTTGTACAGAATGCAGTGGCAAGGGTACTTGATTTAATCATTTTAAAGATCTCAATCTACATTTTGACCATCTCACAACCAGGCCCAAAACTTGTTGACTAGTAGTAAACAAGGTGGTTCGCGAACCACGAGTCTCGCCTGATTTCGCCATCAATAAAACATGCAATATGACCTTTTGACCCCCAGATGACCTTTGACCTCATCATCCTCATCAACACACATGTGGTATTACCCAAGGATCATTTGTACCAAGTGTGAACACAATAGATGTAGAAATAAAGAAATGAGAGCAAGTTAAACATAGCCTCATATCATTTGACCTTTTGACCCCTAGACGACCTTTGAACTCATCATCCTCATCAACACACCTGTGGTATTACCAAAGGATCGTTTGTACCAAGTGGGAACAAAATTGATGCACAAAAAAGGAAATGAGCGAAAGTGAAACAAAAATTATAAGAAAAATGATGCACATGGCCTCATATCATTTGACCTTTTGACCCCTAGATGACCTTTGACCTCATCATCCTCGTCAACACACACGTGGTATTATCCAAGGATCATTTGTACCAAGTGTGAACACAATTGATGCAGAAATAAAGAAATGAGAGCAAGTTGAACAAAACTTTAACATTTTCGTAACAGACCAACAGACCAACAGACCAACCGACTAACAGACTAACAGGAAAAGTGATTACTAGGTCTACACCGAACTTCGTTCAGGCGAAACAACTAGTACAGATGGGTTTAACATCAAGCAGACATAATGATAACCAAGATAAAACAAAGCAACGTCAGGAAAAAGGTGAATGACTGAACTGACACAGTGTCTTACATTGCCTCGAATTCCTTGTCTCCCACTCCGACTCATCACAGGCTCCTCAAAGAGGGTCACGTGACCTCCAAGCACTGACCTGGATGAGTCGATACCATGGTAACCGATACCGTGGACGTCGTCTTTAGGTTGGAAGATGAAGTCTTGGATGTCATCAGGAGCAAAGAGGAATCCTTTCATGAAACTATAATCATTGTCATCATCATCATCTTCTTCTTCCTCATCATCATCACTTTTATCATCATCACCTGTGTCATCATGTGAGTTATTCTCTTTGTCATCATGGTCTCCATCTCCAGCACCAGGTGGTCTCATACAGCCATATAACTTCTTTGGGCCTAAAAAAAACCACAATATAAAAGTACAAGGGTAGGATGAAAAGTCCATAGCCTGACTAAGAAAGAGTTATACTACAGCAATAAAACTAGTAATGAATTAAACTCTACCTTTTCTGATACTAACTGCATTGTTTCTTTTGAGATTTACATTGGCAGTTGAGGTATACGAAAATTGCTCATTTTGGCAGATTTTTTTATGGCAAAGACTTGCATTCCCAAACGTGGGTTACAATTTTGAGGTCTTGAAATGCTGAAAGGTCCACCCAAATGTAGTTACCACTGTTGAAACTACAATTTTATAAAGTTATTGGCTTAATATGTGGCAGAGAGACAGGAAAGAGTCTCAAAAAGAGCCTGGAAAGAGCCCAGAAAGATGGCCACTGTATGAAAGGGCAAGTCTCTGCCAATAAGAATCTGCCCAAAATGACCACTTTCATAAACCTCAACTGCCAATGTAAACTTATTTCTAAAAAAACCCCCAAAACAAGGAAATATATCTGAAACAAAACAATGCAGTTAGTATCAGAAAAGGTTAAATCTAATGCATGACTAGCTTTATTGTTGTAGCATAACTCCTCCTTAGTCAGGCTATGAACTCTGCAGCCTACCCTTGTATATACCTGTCGGGTCACAGACGCTATATGTGTATTAACAAAAATAAATTTTGGATGCTTCCCTCAGACAAACTAATTCTTGTACATCTTCAATTCAATTAATACCCTTCAAATATACCAGTTTCCTTGTGGCCTAGTAACTAGCTATTCCAATAACCTGTTTACAATGACTACATGTAAAAATGCAAAACCCAAAATTTAAGAACAAACAGCTATGATACTACAAAGAGAAATTAATCAAAGATCAAGAGAAAACTTAAAGGTAGGGGATCTCTTTTGCATGTCTAAAATGTAACATTGTGTAAATACAATGGTATTTAGAAGAGAATGCCATCTGGGAACCTTTAGCAAAATAAAGGAGCTAGAAATTCAGTTGTAGTGGAATTATAGTGACCGTAAGACTCTGATTGAATTTTTTTCTCCCGAGAAAAAAAAATCCTACCATAGAACGTACACTAAACGGCTATGGTTTTTCTTTCACATTTTTCAAATTTTGAGCAATTACTCTCCCCCAGATTTCACAGACATGCCCTTCATTAAGCCCAAGGGTATGGGTTATCTTTCCCTGGTCTGTGGAGATGTTTGCAAATGAGATCCACTGCCTTTAATATGAAGCACATTTTAATTATTGCTTGTCCCTTGCATGTCTTTGGCCCACACTATACGTAATAGTAAGTATTGTATTTCATTATTTTTTGGGGGGGGGGAGGGGTATAGAAGAATACAAAATTTGACATAAACAGCACCAAAGAACACAAAATCTGACTTTTCGGAAAACTGACAACTAACAGTACACTAAATTACAGATTTAACAGAGCCAATCAAATACTGTAAAATGATAATTTTGATCTATAAATGATATATGACATACAAACTTACCTTTTTGTTTCTTTTTCCCTGTCCTTTTCCTTTCAAGTTTTGGCCCAACACCCTGGCCAGGCTTCCACCCCATTCTACGTAGGAGTCTTGTACCAATACTTTCACTTCAGAGAAAGTGGGAGAGAGAGAAAAAAGGAAATTTTATAAAAATTTGGCGAGACAAACTGATATGAAAAACACAAGGACATATCAAAATGATCATATCTTAACTCAGAGGGCTTTGCCTGTCTGCCCCTGAAATGTTAAGTACACAATTCTACCCCTTTATCCTCTTGACCTACTGGCTATTCCTACCACGTTCAGTTCAATGGACAAAAATCCCATGAGTAAATTTTATTCTTTATCTATAATTACCTACAGTCAAAATTAATTTCTTGGTCTAGAGACATACATTGTTGGAAATGAAACTGCGGTCTATGATTTGATATTGTTCCTCTTCTCCTATTGACCATTACTGTCAAATTTAGTGAAAATCTGTCCATATATTTTGAATGTTTTCAATTGCACACTATGATTAACAAACAGTGGACAACAAACAAGTTACAACATATGCACATACATGAATGTTACAATGGCAAGCTTGGGAGCATTTGAAAATGCCTCAAGAACTACCTGAATAGAAACAAATACCAATGAAAACACTAACTTTAATGTATACCTAGGCTAGAAGGATTGCCTTGAATCTATTCAGTGGGTGATTTCAAGTTTTGGATTAGTGTTATTGTTAGTGTTAATAGGTGTCAAGAGCCGTTAAACCGAACTCCAACACTGCGACTCGGATTAATGGCCACTATCGATTCTGTAATCGATAGCTTAACACGAGTGTTAACATGAGCGTGACGTCACATCCCTTGTTTGGCGAACATGAAAACCGCGGAAAACCTGAAGAAATGTTGAAAGTTCTTTATGAAATTAAAACTGTCGTACTACAAATGTAACACTGTCGGAAAGGTATGTACTTCCCTCTTAATTTCATGTATTTGACTCATTTTATTATGTCTTAGTTCTTTCACAATCTAAAATACTGTAATTTTTCCTGCCGCTTACCATGCGCCATTGCGATGCCATACATATTACACGTACAACTGCGCGACTCAGCTGGGTAAGCCAAGACAGAAATAACACTAACACTAACAACGAACTTGAAATGGTGATTTACTTAATCCCTAGGGTCTAGTGTTAGTGAATGGTACAAACGCATGTAAATCGTTAACACCAGCAACCCAGCTCGGTTCAGCAGACGATTTTTAACTCTATCTACAACACCAACTTCCGGAAGTGCGTCATAATTTCCGGGTCAACTCGCTAACACAGATTGATTTCAAGTTTTGGATTAATGCTCGTGTTATTGTTAAGGTAACACTAACACAAACACTAATCCAAAACTTGAAATCACCCAGTGTAGGAGAAGCAAACATGAATATTCCAGTACTGAATGAAAGTATGACCTTGATAAAATTATTGTCCCATACAAAGACACACCCAGTACAACAAACTTGCTTGTCATTAGGAATACTGATGGTACAAATTTTTAAAGAGGGGAAACATTTGATCACAGAATCTTCACAGCAGAACACTGAATAGTGTACTTGATTCTGGAATAGTTTTATCTATTAGTATACTCTAGTATATATTTATTTTTCTTTTATTAATTATTTACACGTACTTGCTTACATTTATCAATTTCTGTTTCTCTGTTTGCAACAAAGCAAAATTTTTGAAATTATGATTTCATACCCAAGCACCTGCTTTTAATGAAATCACTGTTTTCAATTCAAACTCATATGTCAGTGTACTATATAATGTGTTGCTGCACTTATGTAATCTGTGTTGTTTTTCTGTTTTTTCTTTTCTTTTCGTTGTTGTTGTTCTGTACTGTATTTTTTTTTCTCGCGACTGTCGCGTGTTCATACGTTTTTTAGCTTCTGTAAATAATTTGATTTTGTTTTGGTAAATGACAAATAATGGATGTTTGACTGTTAATGTCATGATTAATGATTACTGTTATTTTCTTAATGCGCTATTGACACTCCATTGTTAATGTTCAATTGTTTTTATTGATGTGGATGATTATTAATAAATTTTGTTTCAATCAATCAATCAATCTCCAAATGAGGACTGCTTCCAATTATGCTATTTCATTGAGTGTTTTGAGCACAGATTTGAACCTGGTGCCAGGCTCACTTAGAAAGTAAGACCATAACAGAAGGATAAGGTTCTCACTCAGCGGGTAAAATGAGATCTTGCAGTCTTCCATCGTCCGGAATGATGCCTGGTCCTGTCGCTGGTCTTTTCCTTGTCTGATCGTCCCCTTTAAAACCATCGGTTGTCACAACCTTGCGAGGGGCGATGCCAAACTGGCCCAAATCCTGTGAAGAGAGAAATCAACATGTTCAATTGTGATTACTTTTCCATATTTAACAAAGTTGTAAGAAATTGGACACACGAGTGATGTTCAAGTCCACCTAAGATTTTTTTTTGTCACATTGATTCAAAATGCATTCAGTTTAGTGCTGAATTTGCATTGTGAAGGACAGATAAAAATACAACTCTTCAATTTAAACCGTCCTTCTTTTTCTACAAATGACTGTGTCATGCACAGAGTTCACTTTTACATTGTTCCTGGTGCCAATTAGTGCTACAAAACCATTCAATCAGAGCTAAAAGAATGAAAATTATGATATTAATTCAATTCATAAAACTTTTACATAGTAAAGGAACAGACCTCACTAAAGTCTCTCATAAAATTGGTAGGATTACATTGGATATACTGATTTTTTTCCCTACAATTTTGAGGTTTTTATAACAAAATGTTTGTTGTGAATTGTGAAAAACATGTTAATTTTCTTTATATTTGTGATCATTGATTGACCGGAAATACATAACTTTTAAATTCATTGTTGTTTCAGAAGTATTTGCAACTTTTTAATGCAAATTACAATGTTACAAAGGGTACACTTTTATTAACAACTTCTGTCCACAACAGTTTTCTCAGTTGTCAGTCATGTATAAATTGTAATAGATATCTTAAATCAACATTATAATGTAAAAGGTACTTAATGCAGCACTGTTGAAAAATGTTCAACATGTTTTAAAGAAAGTTTACTCTAAACATAGCATACGTGAGATATCATATATCCATTTAAGATTTAATTATTGTTCAATGTGCAGTGAAACCCAACATGTTCAATTTGTTGAGCATTTCGTTTGGTGTTCCATTATGAAGGTTCCTTACCACTACATAAAATATTTTCATTTAAAATGCCTTGCAATTAAGCATGTTACCTACATCATGATCCATGTAATCCTCTGCATTCTGTTGTAGCTTGTCGGCTCTCTTGCCCCGAGAAGACACAAATGCAGAAGGTGTGAATCCTGTCACATAATACCATACAATAAATGCAACATTTGTGAGGCATGTGTTTCATGAATAAAGTGTAAATACGGAATCAATAATTTATATTCCCCTTTCCAATTTATGATTCCTGTATACACTGTAGTTTCATTTTTATGAATTTCACAACTACACAATCGTAAACAGTTTCACTCCGTTATACCTGTAAAGTGAATGAAAATACAATAAAATTGCGAAAATAAACTCTTGCAAATCCCTGTTATGAATACAAAATATTGGTAATAAGAAGTCTGTTAATAAGGTTGAAATCTACATTTAAATCTGGCACAATAGGTAGAATTGAACTCGGAGCAAGGATTATTACTACTAATCCAATACTCCCTAGAGATTGTACATAATATGGTTACAAGTGAATAGAACATAAAGAGTTAAAATCACATACATTGTATTTAATGGAGAATTTTATTTTTGGCATATTTTAAAGGACCAATTTATAATTTTACATCATTCACGGTACGTCTTTTGATTTCACTCCAATTGTGGGTGAAATTTACCGATATTAAATAATGCTACTACTAAAGTTGGGGTCTAATTTTGATTTTATTTGTTTTTTTTTAAACAAACATGGACTGGGTGCCACATTTGTACACTACTGCAGCTCCCTCCTTTATCTGGCATTTCTGCTAAAATGTAATAGGCAAAAAATAAATAAATAAACAAATCAATAAATATGAACAAATATATATACATGTATAATCAAATGAAAACTACATATATAAACAAATAAATAAATAAACAAATAAATAACACATCAATAAAAAATAAAATGATAAACAAAGTAATCAAAATAAATGATGAAATAAATAAATAAATCAAATAGAAAAGTAAAATTAATAAACAAGAAATATAATGAATAAATTAATAGATATATAAATAGTTAAAAGGAGATACTAACCTTCTTTTGATCCCACTGTATTAAAGTAGCCAGCAGAGAATCCCCCAGTAAAGGCGCCATGAAATCGTTGACGTCCTTGACGATCACGGACCACCTGGTCCTGAACAGCCACAGGCTTGGGGAGGGGTTGGTCTGGAATTAGAACAACATGAAACCTCTGAATGAACAACTGGTAGAGAAGAAAGGGGAGGGGGTGGAACTACATGTAGAGCAATGAACTAAAAACCTGCTTTCACTAGGGCGTGGACAAGACACAGAATGCAAAATTACTCATTCTACAACCCAGGCATCCACATTTCTTGAAAGATTCCATTCACTGTCTTTATCATTTCTAAACACTTCCGGCATTCCACACTTTCGGCATAGGGCAAAATTTCCACGTCCAAATATTGGTCAAGACCAATAATTGCACGAGGAAATTAAGTTCCTGTCACCTTCGGAAACTTGTCTGCATTGTCGTGGATACTGTCAGGACATCCCACCTTTCTATAACATTTACGTCTCTCCCGCAAACGTTCCAGAAAGTCTCCGCTGTAAGTGTGGCTTCACGAAGTCCAGAAGAAGAAACATGGAATGATTTAGGAAAGTGCAGAACCGATGCGAAGCTGTGCAGCACTTAGGGTCAAGACATGGAAGGGTAAACAGGTTCCACAGCATTTTCGTGCCCTTCCCGCTTGATTCCCAGGCATGTCTGCTGTCAGTAAGCAGAAATTAGTAAAAATGTCCCAGGAAATGATGATTTTGACACCCTTTTTTTCCTGACATGGACAGAATGCCAAAATGTCATAATTTGTTCCACTACCCTTCCTAATCTTGTTGGCGCTCTAGTAGACGCCCAGCTTAAGGTGACAATAGCCATTCATCCAAACCCTGGCCATCACCATCACAAGTGGTTGCTCTTATCTGCCTCACTGAAAAAAAACCCTGTCCCACTCTTCAAGTATCTGTGGTATCACAGCGTCATTGCAAGCATCTACTAAATGTGAACTGGTCATTTCATTACTATCAGGACAACTACCCCTTACGACAACTTCCCAGGGGGATATCTCCCCCAGAGGACAACTCCTAAAGATGACAACTCTCCCAAAGGACAACTCCTCTCCCGGGGGACAACTCTTCCACAGGACAGCTCTCCCGAGGACAACACACCTGGAAACATTGTTAATCTCTGCCAGGGAGTTGTCCTTTTTTGGGAGTTGTCCTCTGGAGGAGCCGTCCTCTGGGGGAGTTGTCCTCTGGAGGAGCGTCCTCTGGGGAGTTGTCTCCTCTGGGGAGACCGTCCTCTGGCGGCAGTTAGTCCTCTGGAGGAGCCGTCGCTCTGGGGGAGTTTCCTCTGGAGGAGCCTCCTCTGGGAGTTGTCCTCTGGGGGAGTTGTCCTCTGGGGGAGTTGTCCTCTGGAGGAGCCGTCCTCTGGGGGAATTGTCCTCTGGAGGAGCCGTCCTCTGGGGGAATTGTCCTCGGGGGAAGTTGTCCTCTATGGGAGCTTTTCTCTGCGGAAGTTGTCAGATGAGAGTCATCCCCGTCCCCTGGGGAGCTGTCGTGGGGGGGGGGGGAGGAATGGTCCTAGAAGGCTAGAACCTATATGCTTTTGGTCAAGTGAGCCAACATCTCAGAGTAAAGAAAATTATCACAAAGACACCAATTTTCATTGGAAACTGGTGAGCTGTATCCTTCAGAGGGTCATTGTGCAGTGTTTCTTCCTTTTATACATGATGATGAACACATCATATCAAGCTCAAGTGTGTCATTGTTACTGGATGAATTCAAAGAGTGGAAAAGTAAAGTGGAATCATGTGTCAAAATTAGTGTTAAGTAGAAATCCATTCAATACTAGATCATAGATGACCTTGAAGTAAAGAAGACAACTTTTGAAATTAAATGGTATGTCATTAGCTTAGTGTGATAATGGGACCATCATCATCCCCACCATCACCACCATCACCATCATCATCATCATCATCATCACCAACATCATCACCACCATCACCACCACCACCAACACCACCACCACATCATCATAGTCATCATCATCTGCTTTTATTTCTGAAATTGGTTCCGAAAGAGGCATTGAATATCTTTTTTTTCGTTTTTGGGTTACTGTCTATAGTAGTTTTGTACAATTATTTTAATGATTTGTTCATATGTGTATATCGACTTAAATCTTGAAATAAGTCTATTTGTGGTTGGGTGATATGCCCTGCACTGGAATTCTGATTATTTTTTTTTTAAATCTCAAAGAACAAGATAAAATGACATCTCAGTTAGATGGAACTTCCAACTCTGAAGCACATCCCACTCACAGACCATCCAGTGTTCATCTCATGTCATGCTGCACTTTCTATCAACTCTACATCAAAGTACATTTCAATCTACACAGGCACAGGAACAGAAGTTACAGAAGTCTCAACAACATTACAGGAATATAAAAAGGGTTTTTTTTATTGTTATGAAAACTATCATTGGGCAGTATTATACAATGTATCAACCATGAGTGAAGCAAAAAGAGGGGCGGGACAATTCCCCCGTCCCCAACTTTCCCACCCCCCACTAAATACCCTAATTATGGTATTTGGTGAGTTTTGACTACACACTTGAGTGATATGAAAGTTTGTTGGTACACTAATACATTTCAATGACTTGAAAAAGTTTTTTTTTTACATATATGAGATGGACCAATTAAATATCAAATTTACCACAAACTTGAGCAAATCAAAGGGAAAGATTTTTTTTTTTCACTAAGGAAAATATGAAGACAATGTATGGTTGACACACTGTCCAGGGCATGAACTGTACTAATCAAATTATGACATCACCATTCAACACTTGTCATTCAGCAATTTTCACTCACATTGTTAAATGCAGATTTCACTGAATTATCCTGATAGCAGTTCAACAAAATCAAAGATACCACATCTCACGACAACTGCTAAGAGTATCACAATGAATGTACATGTACTGGTGTTGATAGTCAAACTGTCTCCTTTTTCTGTTCTTTTCTTTCCCAGAGCGCATAGGGATAATACACATATCGTGATATGCACTATATAAAAACAGTTCACCATTATTATCATTACATCCTGAACATCTTGATATAACATACTATTACTAACTTAACACATAAAATCATAACCTCAGAATGACTGGCCACATAAAGCAGTAAAATGTAAAGAACTTATAAATGTACTACATATCACATAGTTTTATCATAGAACATGATCAAAACATTCAGTAAACAAATATCTTGAGATATGATTCATAGCAGTAAAATGTGTGACAATGTGTCAAAGTCAAAGTATAATAAATGGTTTGTTGTCAATTGTAATATACAAAATATAATGACAGTACTGTATACACCAATATTTTCACGTAGAGATATTTTCGCAGTTTTGGACTAGATTTCAATATTCGCAAGTGCTAATTTTCACGATTTTAGTGGTGATTTCATTGGTGTGAATAGACATGAACCAAAGTGGAAATTTTCGCAATAACTGACTCACGAAATTCGCGAAAATAAAACCACCGTGAAAATTACCACGTATACAGTACCTGAATGTTTTCACTTGCCAAATTGTATTCAACTAATGAAAATACTGAACAGCACACAAATAAGTAAAAGTTGGGCTGTGGAGTGGGGGTAATGACCTAATAAGGTACGCTGGCATCGTGAAATGATCAATGCAATTAATGGTTTGCTCATTTGCAAAAAAACTCTCAAAACATGGGGTAGGAATTTGTGCTACAATATCTCTAAAAATAGCCTCACTACCAGATCTTGGCCTAAAAGCCACAGGCTAACATTGTGGAGCTTCAATTTAAAAAATTGTCAAACTGTGATATGTGAGCTACATAGTAGTGTCCTGTCAAAGCACAAAAAAATCACAAATATATTTGACGGTGTTTTGCATAATTGAAAGATAATTCAAAGCAGTCAGTAAACAAATGAAATATCAAGAAATATCACATTTATGTCAGGAAATAATTTACTGAATGAATATTATTGGAGACATGTACACAACAGCTTTGACACAAACACAAACAAACATGACTGAATTGTTGCCATCATCAAGTGACTTATGTGCATTATTAAGATTAACACTCAAAGACTGATGCTGTTGAAAGCACATAATGGGCATGCAATTAAGTTGTAGAAGTACAACTTGCATTTGTACACTAAAATCACAAATCAACATGCTAAACTTCATCACGTGCATGAACTTTGACATTTGAGTGAGATGAGAAACATTACATATATCACCTACAATTTACTAGCATCATTAGGCAATACTTTAAATTCAAATGTGAAGGAACAATCTGATTAACAGCATTTATACTGTTGTTACCTGAAATGTACTTACACGTAACAATACAAATCAAATTTACGAATCATAAATATAATTAATATCCAACAAATTGTATGAGCAGTGAGCACATAAAATATACCAAACTAGGATTGAGTCTAGCAGACTCAAACTTTTTAAGTGTCTTTTCAAAATCATGCGCAACAAAGCTGCAAGTAGAGCAGTAGACCAATAGGTGTACACATAAGCAAGTCATACAATATTAACTTGAAGTCAAAACTTGCAAAGTGTCATTGCACAATAAATGGGAAGACCATTTTACACTGCCAAATTGTCCAAAAGCCCACACAAAAAAAGGCATATGATACTGACAGAATTTTGATTATGCAATGGTCTTTGCAGAGATGAAAATCTTCGAAAATTTTGCGTACCAGTTGTACACAAGGATAAAATGTACATGCTCCATGTCAGAAAAGAAGAAAGAACAAAATAACAACAAATTAATCAGATAAAACTGGAAAATTTACGGTCTATGTCATCTATCAGACCAGAGAGCTGTACTTGTACATGGAAGGAGTGGAAAATCTTGTGATTTATGCAAAGTAATGTATACATGAGATCTAAAGCTTAAGAATGGATGCGTGACATTCTACTTGGCTTTGAAGTTCCAAGTGCCGAGCCGATTTTCCACCCCAGGTATATTCGGATGACAGGTTTTGCATAATTTATCAAATTGTACGTCAAATTTCGTGGTCTGCTCATATTCATAAAAACTGCTACTGCTGGGAGTAGTACATCAAACCATTTTTTAAAATTTAGTACTTCAATCTTCCTATAATTTTATGTGCCAACTACCAGCATTAATGAAAGGAAACCACATCCTCACAAAAATGCAATATTTTAGGATGTTCTGACCATTTATGCATGTTTCAAAGGGCCAAAGGCATTATGTAACAATGTTTCCAGTTTAAGAAATCTAAGCTACATGATTCCCCATGCTACCAAAGTCTCTGATACGGTCTAAAAATGAAGCCCTGAAAAAAAAATTGGAGTTTAAAATGATCATTAAAGGCAAGGTCCACCCTGACATCAAGTTGGTTTTAATAAAAGCAGAACAGTGAGAGAAACATATGGCCATGCGTCGTGAAGTGGGGCCTGTTTGCGTTTCATTGGCAAATTTTGAGTGTCGCGCGACATTCTGGACTTAAACCTGTATAACTTTTAAACTATACATGCAAACATAGTAAAAGTATATATTTTCTGAAAGGAAATAGTCTCATCTTTCCAATTATGGTTGCTAAATTGAAGTGGGGTTAGGTCTAAAGGAATATGAATCAAAATATTCATAAAAGTGAGGTTAAAAAGTAGGGTCATTTTAAAGTGGCCTCACATCTACATCAAAGCACTACCCCCCAAACAAGCACACTTTTGTAAAGTACAGATAATTTCCAATCCAATGAGACCAAAACTTACAGGATACCCCTTAGCTTAAACATTTTTATGACTTTGGGAGCAACGGCTAATCAAAATTTGCCATGAAAATGTTAAATTACATAAATCACACAAAAAGAAAGCACAACAGTCCACTTGGACGCCTATTATCTGTATCTCTTAAAGTACAATGAAGTAATGCTTAATGTAGAACCATATCTATTCATAATAAGCAAAAAAATTTATTATGGCAACCACTGCTAAAACCCATGTATTTCTGAGTTAGTATGTTTCGGTTACCGTTGTTCACTACTTGATACATATCCAAACTTGTGAAGAAATTAGTTATGAGTGTTTTCTTTTAATTTATTGCTACAGAAATAATCTAGGGTTTCATTTTAAGAGTGTTCAATGAGCTTTTCATTGATATATTAAGGAGTCATGATATACTGGATTTTTAAGATACTAGAAAAGACCAAATAAACCTCGGATGTATGTTCTCCATAGGACTTAAACACAGTACCGTGGTCCCAATGCCAATCTCTATGGCCAAAGTGCTCCACCCCCCCATTTTGTAGTTGATTGATAAATTTTTTAAATTGAACTCCTTATAAAATAAAACTGGAATACTTGAAAGAGTATAAATAAGCTTCAGTTTGATATAAAGTTCAGTGATATTGGCGATTGGTAAGATGCAGAAAAACAAAATGAAACTTGGCTGTAAAATCTCCCATAGACTTAACATGTAACCGTCTCCCAATCTCCGTCTCCCAATTTGCTCCACCCCCCACCATAGTGTACTTAATCACCCGTAATTTTATTAAGTGAACTCCGATGAAATAAAACTTGGTGTCATCTTAAAGCTTAATAAATTTGCTTTAAAATGAGTGGTAACTTGGAAGAATTGAATCACATTTAGGTACTCTAACCATTACAAACATGTCAAATTTCACTAAAACATGAAACGGCTCCACCCTAGAGCAGGCCCCAATTCACGACGCATGGCCATATTAATGAAAGTTTGACGAAAATCCACCAAAGAATAACAGAGTTATGGAAGTTTAAACTTTTAAATTTGTGACGTCACATGCGAGCAGCCCCCCATTTGTCATGTGATATAAATTTAATAAAAGTGCAGTTTTCTCAGAAATTTGAAAATGATTTTACCTGTGCATTCAATATATTATCAGAAACATTATTTCATACATGCTTCTATGAAAACCCCCCCTTCAATATCATGAACCATTCAAAAATGGCAATTTATGGAATTTATACTACATGATATATGGGGAGCTGCTCGCATGTGACGTCACAAATTTAAAACTTTGAAACCTCATAACTCTGTTATTCTTTGGTGGATTTTCGCCAAACTTTCGTTAATATGTTTCTCTCATTGTTCTGCTTTTATTAAAACCAACTTGATGTCAGGGTGAACCTTGCCTTTAAGTGCTTTAAAAAATTGAGAATCATTGAAAGACCATTCCAGCTTTCCTCCATAGACTGCTGTGTTGCAGAATTTCCTATCGGCTGAGAATAATTAATGTGCCAATTTGTATCTGCACATATTGCACTAGTGACAGCATAACTGTCCAAACTTTTTGTGTTCTAGGGTGTTTATTTGTCCATTCAAACACTGTCAGATATGTCAGATAGCAAAGTTCGACAATTTTTTAAACGGGTCTTCCACAGTGTTATATAGCGTCTTTAATGTCCTATTATTTAATCCATGAAGTTCAATCTTCAATGTAAAGTACTTTGCTAGTGCATGTGTTTGCACG
>JZLH01S0601258.1:21865-34847 GCA_001188425.1 Eucidaris tribuloides
TCTATACCGGCAATACTACAAACCACATATACATGTAGGTCTACATGATGTGTTCATGCTCGATTTTGTGGTGATACCTTGCGATCATTGAAGCTTGAAATCAATCATGGCAGGGTCATCCCATAAAAGCATCCAGTCATCTATTGTATGTTATAATTGTATCAAACTTGGCACTCATTTGTAAGCTCGTCATGACCTTCTTTCATTTTTAGTGATCATATTCATCTATTCATTGTTTGGATTTGTGCCTTGAAGTGGATATACGTGTAGCATGGAACAAACACTTTCCAGGGTTCCCTTCTCTATGCAATTGTATGCATGTATGTGTACAGATATTTCATGCAGGGAATTGCAATTTGCGAAGTAATAAACTGTATTAGTTGCCTATGGGGGTGTTTATTCCATTTCAGCTAATGGACATTTGAAGTACCTTATTTCTGATTCATGCGAGCTGTTTGAGCAATACAGTTTAAAACAGCATTGTAGTACATTCCTTTATCTGGTACTGCTCAACTAGATCTCTATTCATGTCTCAAAATAACTTCATGGGGACAATACTGACATCTGCTTTGGGTGAGTAGGTTGACAGGCTATATTGTAAACTGTCATGTACTACACTACAGTGTAGTGAACACTGAAGTCCTAGAAATAAAGTATTTTGGATCAGAATTATTACCCAATCTTACACGTGTAATTTGTGACTGACATGTGGAAAGTCAGTTGTTCCTTACGGTTCATGATTTTGTTGATCAACTCACTTATCAGGTTTGTCAATATTATAGAACTCAAAGATAACACATGATCCCCTGGATAAGGATTTTTAGATATTCCAAATTTCTGTAGGACGATTATTCTTTTTTTTTTTTTTTTTATTTTATGTTTTTATTGATAAATCAAAGTTGCTACGTGTAGTTGCTCGTGATAAAATATTCGACATTATTTTCACAGAAATTTAGGAAAACATTTTTTGCCTTTGGACATGTCCCTGCTCCTGTTTAAATTCAAAATTCCAAGCTACAAGACATTGGGGTTGTTTACTGTCACTCTTCATAACATGTTGGCTTTTCAGAACACAGTTAAGACAGTAGGACTCACCAGCGCGCGGTTCTACGGGGGGGGGGGGGGGGGGGCGGGCTTTGGGGGGCTGACCCCCCAAAAATCGCTCAAGCCCCCCAAAAATTTTCGCGACCAAAAAATGTTTTTACAATGAAAATTAATAAATTAAACAACAGGTGATTGAGCGCAAGATTAATATTTGAATAGAAAGGAACTTACAAGACTTTATAAATATTATTTACCATGCCCCAAACGCGTCTTTTTATTTACATATTTTTCAAAAAGTTCTACGCTTGCTCGGTCGCTTCGCTCCCTCGGACTTACCCATTAACATTTTTTTCACATAGGCTCACTTACTGCTTCATCTTCATGAAATTACTGACAACAAATCCAATAATAATTTGATGATACACGTTTAACAATATGTATTTACTGTGCTTTAGAAACATGTCTTTGCTACGCTGTATTTTAAACATTTCTTGTCGGGTTTCCCCATTTCCCATACCCGTCTTCCTGCCCCTCGCAAGTATGAATACCGAATTACAGTTTTCACATACTGTGAACATCTTTCTGAAATCCTGAATCTTTATCAAATTATACCTTAAAAAATATCCATTTATCATGCCTAAAAAACACGTCTTTTCTGTTTGTATTTTTGAAAAAATATCTATCTAACGTGGAGGGGAAACCCTCACACACACAGCTCCTCAGCTTGGTCGCTCGCCCCTTAACAAGTTATCCACTCTCACATACAGTTTTCCACATACTTCCTATCAGGACCTACATCTCTTTGCAAATCCTGCACTACAATCAGTTAATAATCTTTACAAAACTCTTCAAATATAGGTATTTACCATGCCTAGAATCGCGTCTTTTCTATGGTATTTTTCAAAACTTTTCTGGCCGTGGAGGGGGTACTCCACACCCTCCCCCACACGGCTTGCTTCGCCTCCCTCAGGCAAGTATGATACCCCGATCCCACTAAAATCTTGATAAATATACCATTTGAAATATGTACTTCTAAGCCTAGAAACCCGCTCTTTTCTATTGAATATTTTTCAAAAAGCTCCTATCGTGGAGGGTATGCCCCCTCCCACATCCTCCCGCTCGGTCGATTTGTTCCCTAGCAAGTATGAGTACCAATTACAGTTTTTCATGTATTTCCTGTACATGTTTTCGAAAACTGCACCAATCCCTAATAATCTTCATGAAAATATGTCTTTACAATAGGTATATTATGCTAGAAACCCATCTTTTCATGCGTATTTTCAAAAAAAGTTCCTACCGTGGAGGGGGTGTCCCCCCTCCCACACCCTCCCGCTCGGTCGCTTCGCTCCCTCGCAAGTATGGACTTCTCAATCCCTAATCTTGATAAAATATAACAATGCCAAAGACATGAATATTACCGTGCCTAGAAAAACATCTTTTCTATCTGTATTTCAAAAAGTTCTCCCAAGGAGGGGGCTGCCCCCACTACCCACACTCTCACTCGCCAAGTATGACTTCCCAATCCCAAATCTCGATAAAACATACCATTGCCCCCCCCAAAAAAAATATGCTAGAAACCCATCTTTTCTATGCGTATTTTCAAAAAAGTTGCCTACCGTGGAGGGGAGTATCCCCCTCCCACACCCTCCCCCGTTCGGAGGTTTCTCTCCCTCGCAAGTATCACTGCCCAATTACAAAATCACATACTTCCTGTAATCTTTTGGAAAATAATTTCCAATAATCTTTATAAATATACCTTTAAAAATGTATTTACCATGTCCAGAATCACGTATTTTCTATGCGTATCTTCAAAAGTACCTGCGCGTGGGAGGGGGTATAACCTCTCCCACACCCTCCCCCGCTCGGTCGCTTCGCTCTCCTCGCATGTTTCCGTCAAGCCCCCCTGTAGCCCCCCTAAAATTTTTGCTCTAGAACCGCGCCTGAGAGATCCATCGTATAAGATTGAGAAAAACTTTACTGATTACGGCCTATTCACTCAATCATGGGGTCAAACAAGAGAGGTGTCTTTTACTCCTTTCTGGTTAGAATGACCAGCAAGAAGGGTGTTGTGGGGGCCACACCATGAAGCAGATCCAGGTTTGAACCAGCTTTTGTACCTACATGTAGGATGTCATCATCCAAATAGAGGTCAACTCAAATCTGACTCCATTTCCAGGTGTGACCTCGACAGATCTTGGTCTGACCCCATGTATTTGGAGTGTGGTTTGTCAAAGAAAAAAAATACTGGGTAAGCACTAAGCAGTCAGATTTGATCAAGGTTAAATGTAAGAGTGACTTCAAAATTGTGCTGGAACTTGACAAATGTTAGTTTTCAATTCATTTTAAATATCAGTTCACATTATAAAAAAAATGTAATGGTACCTTAAATTAGGAAAGCTACATATGTATCCGTCACTATCTTACTAAAATACCATGAAGCTGGATTGACATTTGGAAATATATATTTATTATTATCCTGGAGACAGTTTTGGGAAATACACTGACTGGAAAAGTATGGTTACTATGGGAAATACGGTGACTAGAAAAGATATTTTCATGACCCAGTGAATAGATGCTAGGAGTAGGAAGGTCATGGAACCTAATGTGGTTTTGTTGTAAATTCACTTTATAGACATTTCATCGCCTATCAAACTCAAACATCAGGAGCTTCAAAATATTCCTCCAAATTCTGACCGTCAATTTCGTCAAATCTCTTTAAAAGGAATCAGTCATACTGTGCATGTGGTGCACTTACCAAAATTTATTTATTGGTTCTTCTGGCTGAAAGATTATGTTAATCAAAATGATTAATTTCCACCATTTGTTCAATGGCCCGGTCAATTGAAGCTTTGTATCACTAAAGGGACACATTCGTTTATCGCACAATTATTGTCCTGAAAGTATGGAAAGATATCGTGAACAAATTCTGAATTTCTGATGAAAATAATTATAAATTTTTAACCGACATTTTGGGACAGGATCAGGAGGCATGTTGACGGGTTTGGTGTTTTCCAGGACGGCAGCTTTTTTCCCCTCATCCATTCTTCGTGGAAAAAAATAAACTTAAAGGGTAGTGACATGATTGGGAACACTTGAAAATGCCTCAAGAACCAAATGAGTTGAAATATATACCAACTATACACTAGCAGGAGGGGATCTCCCACCTGGGAGGATTTGTCTGCAATTTGTTACTTAAGGAGAATCAAGCATAAAGGGGGACGATAAAAATAAGCCCCATAGAGAGCCACACGGCAGGTTTCCGTGCTACGAGCGATATTGACATTGTTTATTGTAGAATAAGTCAACGTGTGACTCCAAGATTTTCACAGGAGAATCCTTGCATAGTTTACTTGATTTTTGAGTAGTTTCAGCCCAAGTTGAGGACTACCCCCAATCATGTCATTTACTTACGTGTAACCTACCCATCCAACTTTATAATCAGCGTCTACGACAGAGCGGGAAGTATGCTAATGCCCGTGTTCGACGATTGGAGATATGAAAGAGAAACGGAAAAGACGAAGAGATGCTATAATACCAGCTCGTAAGTTATTGGACTGCGCAAAGAGAGTTGATTATCGAATTACGGCAACCGAAGGCCAGTGTCAAAGATATGAAGTGAAGACAGAGCGACGGAATCTGTGAATGAACTTGGTTATCTGGTACTTGGCCGACTACCAATGCAGTGAGCAACAATCTGGTAAAACCTTTTAACAGCAATCACATTATACTTGTACACCGCAGTAGATTAGAATTATAAGTTGTGGATCTACGTGAGCATGTTCACGTCTCATCAACTAGTCATCCCCAAAGTAATTTATGTTTTCTACTAGTCCGATCTTTCTAGACGTTTTCAGGAGGCAAGCACGCACGTGAACTGTATATATTTCTTGTTTGATCAAGGAGGTATACTCCTTGTTTTGATCACGTTTGGCGTTAACATGTGTATTACTGGTATACCTCCTCGGCGGAAATAAACGCCAAAGTTATCGTTAGAAGTGATAGAACTTTAGAATCAAAACAGTACCAAACACAACGAACTTCTGACCTGAAATTCAAGCCGACACAACATCGTGTGCTTTTGTGGAGAAATCCAGGGTCATGGCACAATGGTGAATGGACCCCTCCCCCCACAGGCACAGCTTCACCAAATGTTTTATGGGTTGAATGGTCATTAACATAAGCCCACGCGTCGACTTTTCATCTGAAGTTATATTTGAACAGTTTTGTTACCAAGTTCACCCGCATGTTTGCCTTCTAATGCTTCCTGAATTGCTAACAAGACTTCCGGCATACCAACTATCTTTCAACATCGCGTGTAGAAATGTGGAATGTTTGCATTCTTCAACCTCCGCACCGTTGACGCGTCCCAAAATTACCGTCCATATCTAGCTACACGCACGGGCGAGTATATCTGCAAGTTCATTCAGGGAGTTGGACAAGTCCCAAGCCTGTCTCTTTGAATTGGCCCGCTACAATCGAACCTTATTACTAATACTTGGCCGTGATTATAGATCACATGTGGGCAAATCAAACCTTGGTTGTAACATGGTCCATGGTTGTAACAAACACGTGTAAGACTCGTGCGAGAGCTAGATTTAGATATTATACTTTCGTTATTGTCAGAAACTGTTCTTCATTTTGTCATCTTTTATTTGGAAGTTTTAGAAACTGGCAATGCGATTATAGTTCGGCAGAGCGTAATCGGTTTGTTTAGGTAATCCAAACACCATTAGCTCCAAGATTCCAGGTATTCTTGGAGTTAGCAAGGATTGATGGAAAGCCATGCCCAGTTTATGTACTCGTACATGTATGCTCTATTCCAATGGAAAGTATCTCGAAGATCATACAGAGGGAGGTGAAACCACCTCCTTGGTTTACAGCTGGTTGACAAGATTTGAGTTAATATGGCAGTGCTGTGGTGCTAGAAACCGTATACCCTGTAATTTCACAGTGTGATAATTAATCGACACAATTAACATAATACGTATAAAGATCAATTCAAATTGAAGTGATTTTTTCCTTCATCAGGACAGTAAATACTAATGGTAAAAAACGTAACGTAATGTCGGTGTAGCGAAGGGCAAATTGGATCTGTATAGTGTATACCCTACAATTCGTGCAGAGCTTCGGAAAGAGATCCCAGGAGCCAGGTCAGTGAAATCATCGATGATCTGATGAAGTTGGATGAGGAGAAAACGAAGTTCCCGACCAGATCTATGTCCCTGTACAACCGATAACGCGGCAAATATAAACGGGAAAAGGGTGTAACATGTTCACAAACTCGAATCTCTGCGGACATGCAGCGGGACAAAAAAAATGTTTATCCTCTGCGTGAGGACTGCGTTGACCATCCATCGACATGGTTGCGCCGGTATAAATGGGGTCATAGCGGATCCATGACGCGTATAATTTCTCAAATTTAAAATAAAAGATGTTTTGTACGAAGCGATTTCTAAATGCAATAATAACTCACTGTGTAACCATGGACCCTACTGGTATAACTGTCACTGAACGTAATGGAATGGTCACACCAGATACATTGTCGTCGTCGTCGTGCATTGAGGAAGAGTTTCAAAAGTCTTTGGATGTTGTCTGTAAAACTTCTAAAAGATTTTCGGTGTCCGTTACTACTTACTGCAACACGTCGTCAGCTATATATATTTCCTTATTTTAATGTATAATAAAAATATCATTAGTTACAGTAACACACCTCACAAAAAATTACCGTAAACTCGTGTTATCGTTTTTAAAAAATAAAAGTGTTTGTACTTTATATTTGGTTACTCCCCCCCCCTCCCCGTTTCAAGGTATTGCACCGTAAGTTGGATTTCGCAATAATTTCCCTTTGCCAAAAACACTAACAGGGGCCATACTAGCCGGGTCCATGACCAAAAACAACGTAATCTGCGGCACCGGAGTCGTAATTAATTACCACCTCGATCTGACAGAAGCTTTGAAGGATGCAAGCACGTGAGAGACGCGTACCGACAGAGATCCGGGTGACATGTCACCCGGCCTGTCACTCATCGTAACCTAGTCTGACTGTCAGACCTTTATTCTGGAATCAACAGCCAAACCTGTCTTCCGCGGATGGCCCCTGCTTTGCAGGAGAGGTCTGAAATTCAGACTAATCGTAACCATGTTGACAAAAGATTGCCAAAATATTTGGCTGTTTTCCCCTGGCGGAGTTCGTGACAGATCGAAAATGAACCTTTGTGCGGCGTTTTCAAAAACACATGTGAGCCATAAAGTGGACAGGTCACGTGGCGTGTACAGTGTACACGGGGTACGAGTCGACAAAGTAAAGATGTTTTATGAAGAAATTTTTCATATAAAACGAAACATAAAATCAGTGAGTCGAGGATATCGCTATCATTGAGCGCTTAGTAACTCCTTGGTTTTACCATGGTTTTGCTCTCCATGACCGAGTGCATGTATACCTGTGTGCAGCTCTGTCTTTCTGTCCATGTGAAGAATATCAGTCACAGTCTGCAAGGGCACATTTTGTGCATGTTCATTGTGTAAGTTCGTGGCATACTTTTGTGTTGGAACTGAAATCATACATTGCTGCTCAGTCACAAAAGACGATAACCTTGAGCGTAAAGGCCGAAGGAGAATTTTGTCAGGGAGTATGCATGCAGTCACCCGAACAGAATTTTACCCATTGCATACTTGTTGTTATCGATATTTTTGATTGACAAAGGGTGCACGTGGATGATGTTCCCCAGCCCCCAAGCTCTACCGCCTGTGACAGTAAGGGTTGTGTAGTACCTGCATGCTTTTGAAAGGATCCTATTCATGAAACGTAACAATTTACTGCCAGCCTTGCCCCTTGGGTACAGTGTGTGTGTTGGCACATTGGAGGTCAGCTATGTCCGGCTGAAATGTAACTCGAACAAAAAGGCAATTGATCGTGTTTCCTGGTATACAATTCAGCTGCACGAATTCTTTCACAGCACCCCCCCCCCGCAAGGGGGGGGGGGGGGGGGGGGTAGAATGTGGGATGGGTAGGCTGAACAAGCAGTCTTCGAGCTCGCTTCTGTTATAATACACCTATCAATTGTAAGACGCACCCCTCGACCACCGGGAATGGTGCGTCATGGGTGGGTTATTTACCAACAAATACATGTAATGGCGCAAGGTACCGTCATGGAAGCATTTGGTCCGTCACACGTGGTAAATGGGGTGCGTCAGTTTGTATACGTTTAAATAGGCCTAGACACAGTCATTGTAAGAAAATGGTCCGTCAAAGTCGAGACACACAGGTGCGTCATGGTATATGAAAATCCAACTCGCGTTGACAAGTGACGCACCATTCCCGGGGGTCGAGGGGTGCGTCTTACAATTGATAGTATAACTTTCCAGCTCAACTTCCTCAACTTGGAGACGGAAGGGGGGGGGCTTTGTTTATTTGGGGTAATGATTGACTATCATTCACGTTTTATTTTTCAAAATATCAAAACCGATTCGAACTGTTTAAAACTATATTTTCCGTTTAGAAACGCGATTTCCTTTAAATTCGAAAAACAACCGGAAATTATAATGTAGGCCTATGCCAGAGTCAGTGTCAGTTCTCGTGTAATGTGTTTCTTTGTTTGAAGATTTCTTTCCAGAACATACACTGTGAAAAGTCATATTTAAATTAAAAATTAAAAATAAGTAAACTAGATAAATGATTATTACAACAATGGGCGACGACTCATGTGACAGTCACGATCGATTTGTTTTCAAATCTCTGTAGATTAATGTCAGTTGCCGGCCCGTATCTCATGTTACTTTTTCGAATAAATTTTCAATTTCAGTAATTTAAATGTAGCATATCAGTCGAAAAAAGGGGGGGGGGGTCTTTTGCTTGTTTCTTTTAACCCGGAAGTAGAATCAGCAGTACATGTAAGTATGAGTAATAATTCAAATCGGCAAATATTTGGTTTTGCTGGCATGTCTAGCTCGTGCATTTATTCATGAACACATAATTTAATACCACTCATTCCAAATTGAATTAATCCGGGAACACATTCCCAAAACTACAAAAGGAAACTTATGAAACGCCCCCCCCCAAAAAAAAATAAAATAAAATAAATAAAAATAATAATAGATAACAGTCAACATGCGAGGGGTCAAGTAAGGCCTGAACAGCGGAAAGACAATGGACAACAAAACATCACAAAGACATGATGGGGTCGACATGTAAATTCATTGTCTAGTTCTTGACTTGTATCTTGACTTCGAACTTGCATATAGGCCTAATTGGTAATCGGTATCACAAAACGCAATGGATGAGGAAAATGTTACATGTTTGTCTATCATGTTCAGTGGTTCTACGTTGTAATCTTCCGAAATAGAGTCACCCATCAGTATTTAAAATTTAGTCTCTGCGGATATTTGATTTTGGTGTGAACCGGAAATTAAATATTATTGCGGCATCGTTGAATCAGCTGAACAAACCACGGTTTTCATACTCTAATGCCCTTTCTTTCCACATACAGAATCATTGATTAATTGATGAAACATTAAAAATACATGGACTATTTTTTTTCACAAAATATGTTCGCCAATTTAGTGGTGAATTGGTTCGGACGTCATTAGAAATTTTCAGAAGGGTTGTCACGATTTATGACAGACCTGTAAACAGTAATAGAGTTCATCACCTGAACGACTTCGTTGCTTGGTTGAACCGCTTCTCCATGCAAGACCGTCCACGCCATCGAAGGCTTGAATGGTCAAAATGTATGAAGGAAGCCAAATATATAGCCCCTTGTTGGTCAGCCTTCAGAAATAGCACCGCTAATAACCACTTCGATGTTTCGACACTTTAACCCCAATTGACCTTCATTTCGCGAAAAAACGGAAGTGCTTTGACTGAGGGGGTGTCATGTATGTTTTGTTATGCGTGAGGACATATGTTGCTTACTCAGTCTTGTGGTATGTCTTGTGCATACAGACAATAAAACCAGTCTGAAGAAAGGAATTATTTGTTCATCCCCGAGAATTGTTTATCATACAGATCAAGCAGGCTCCTTGCATTTGTACCGACTGTGATTGATGGATTTGTGGACATGGAAGGATTATGAATTAGGGATGGTTGTGAAGAGGGAAGGTGGTCTAATGTCTCAAAACATCTAGCTGGGAAGCTTGATGGAAGATAATGTACTGCTTCTGGGCTTCTGATCTGATCTTTGGAACATGCTACGTACGTACAAACATCGCACCCCCCCCCCCCATTGCACGCTGTACGAACACACTCAGTCGAGCATATATGTAAATCGTGGAAATGAATTTGATACATCTAGCCTATCTAGGTCCCATGGGTTTTCCAATGTTGTATTATGCAACTGAAAATAGTGATCACAGAATTTGGAGTCGTAATAAATAAATAAATAAATAAATAAATAAATAAAAACATGATTGGGATAGTCCTCGACTTGGGCTGAAAGTATTCTCTAGAATCAAGTAAACTATTGCAAACGTTGACTCGTTCTAACTTCTAAATGGCAGGCAGATCTGTTATGGGATTTATTTTTATCGGGGCACGAGAGAAATGAAATAGGCCTATGTGATGCTTGATTCTCCACATTAAAGACAAATCCAGCTGGGAGATCCACTCTAGCTGGCGGATAGTTGGTATATGTTTTGGTTATTGAGGCAATTTCTAGTGTTCTCGATCATGCCATTAACCTTGTACGAGCTGTTTGTAAATAATTTTACATGCACGTGAATGATTTTGGTGCTGCCCCGCCGTACAAGATCCCCATGCACCGAATGTAAATAACTCGAATGTCTGTCCAAAGATCACATGATGGGTCTTGATTCGTCAAAACAACTAAAGTGATAATACCGTTGTAAACGGCTGAAGTGACGTCTCGGCCAGAAATATATCACGCCTGGGTGACTATTATTAGCGCTCGTGGTAACAAATATTTGTAATAATTATTAGTTTGTTAAAGCCATTGTATGGACACCCCCCCCTCCCCCTCTTCCCCTTGTGGATTACTCATTGCCAGGTGGCTTTGCAACGCTGCAACACTTGCAAATGACCGGTATACAGACACCAAACATGACCGACGCACCACATCCCGCGCACTATGCACACGTAGGTGACTGGTCTAGACTCTAGGCAGTGGGGAAGTTAACATAAAAAAGTCAAACTTTGATGTATGAGCTACTGCTACATGACAGTTTGTGAATCAAGAAATCGTGGAAGGATTTTACCGTGAAAAGTTGATGTCGACCTAACAGTTATAACTCATTTTAATATAACTTCATCACTACGACCTTGTGAACAGACAATTTGTGTGTAGCTTTCTATTAGGGATTAACTTTTCCTCTCGGGCCTCGATAGAACATAAAGTGTTGGTATGTTTATGTTTGATTCTCTTAGTCTTATAGGGACCGAAAAGTCGCACATCGTGGTGTTTTGGAGGTGCCCCCGCTCGGGTAATATTCGGGAATGTCCGCATACTTTCGGAAAACGAGCGCGCACAAATTTCCCACATTTCCCTATGCATTCAACCGAAGAAAGACGAACTGAACTTAACTGACAACGGCCCCACCATCAACGGAAATTCTGTTCGCAAAAATTACGCACGGCCCTGCAATAGGGGCAAGCGAATGCTATTGAACGTATATGGATTACGAGCGGTAAATAGTAAATAGATTCAAGACAAATCCTTCCAGCCAGAAAATACACCCCAGCTAGTGTGTAGACTGGTACAGTAAAAGCTTCTACCATTTGGTTCGGGAGGCATTTTTTTATTTCATGTCACTGCCCTTTAATCTGAGCGGATTCTGCGGAAGTGTGTAAGACCATGATGGTAAGACCAATGAGGTGTTTTGTTGAGACAACTCAGACAAGTGAAGTGACCACCTTTTTACCTCGTATGAACTCGTCAAACTTTACGCTACACAGGTCTAAACCCCGTCGTATGTTGGAGCCAGATCAGACAACAGGTTTGCGCCGTCGCGCTAACGATTAATCCGGGGTGATCTAACCAGACTTTCACCGAGAATCATTTAATCCCTAAGAAATACAACAAGCCGACATTGCTTATTATCTCCCATGCATGTCCACAGCGAATCCCCAATTCCACTTTGTCCCTGAAAAGATACCGTAGTCTTAGACGGGAGACGGGTTGCTTGAATATCTTGAAAGTTGAAACCTTACCCTTTCGTAAAGGAGATCGGTAATACTGGAGTCTTCCCATAGCTCCATGATCTTTCATAATACCGTGGATGTTCCTTATTACAGTTAGGGAGTTCAGTTGAATCAAGAAGCTTCTTGGTTGGAGGAATAGAAGCTTCCAGAGTATGAGGATTTGATATTCGATAATCGATATAGGGGATCAAGACCGATAAATCTTGATGATATCACACTGTTTTTGAATTTGCATTCCTGGTTCCCATAGTAAAAATTCACACCAGCAAAAGTTGTCGTCTTGCATCTTGTCGACGGGTGAATGTCTTTCGAGTAATTCTGGATACAGGCAATCTTAGTGTTTCCGCAACCTCGTCGCACAGCTCAGTGCAAAAATCGGAGTGACGGATACAGGATAGTTGTGTAAGATGGAGAGAGATCGATCACAACATGGACCTACTAACCATGATCAAAAATTCAAAACAACTTGTTCAAACCTTTTTGCCCTACCGGTTTGACCTCAGCAGTACACCCGTGGAACACTTACAATCGACAGGATAAGCGGGTACTTCGAACGTTATGCCAAAGATCTCAAGTTTATAGTACAGTAATGCATATTGAGGCCGGGATTGAGGCTTTAGAATTTAATGAAAAGTCAACTGTCAATTAGTGCAAATGCACATAAAAGAGGACAGAACTACGGTCCAAAAATGCAGGCGTATTCAGCAATACTGAGTTACTTAAGTGCCGTGGTGGATGTGCAAACTGAAAGAGGAAAAACAAAATTAACGAATTGTGTATATTTTG
>JZLH01S0601262.1:41352-60804 GCA_001188425.1 Eucidaris tribuloides
TGTGTGATTCTTATACCTGGCCGAAATTGTATTTCTGAATATAATATGCAATAATTTCAACTTTAATGAGTAAGTCCTCATGATTTATTACAGGCCAGACATGAATATTTGGTTTGAGACAGTTTAGTTTTTAAATCAAAAAAATTCATAAAAATAATAGGTGCTGGATTTTTGGAACCATGTCTCCTGCCTAGCCCCAGCCTTAGCACATAACTTCCATAGAAGAGCGCCCTCTATCATCAAATTTTAAAAATCTCCAAGAAAATATAGCAGACAGCTGTAACTTCAGGGGTAGTGTTGCACTATACACCCCTTACTTGTATGGATGCCCGGGCTGTACCCAGGGTGGCAAAACTGTTTAAAAGTAATAACAAGTTAAGCTTAATTTTCACCCCATTTTTCGTAAGTTTAAATGTCTTTTGTTGTGCACTTGCACACCCTGTGCATCATTGCATCATAATCACTGACATGACTGATCTCAATGATCATAACTGCAGAAAATACATTTTTGGACGCAAGAGGGCGCAACACAACGCGGTACACCAGGTTACAACGGTACCCCGGGGTAACTCATGGTGCATCACATGTCAGATTTATGGGGTAGCTGGTTCAACAGCAGGCAATGGTGAACCTGTGGTCGGAATGAATGAATATTAAATTAGAATAATTGAATGGCTGCACAATTACAACTCACCCACTCGGCACTAAAGTTGTCAGCATGAATGAATTTGGAGCAAGCACTTTTCATTGCTGATTGTTGCATGTACTGTATGAATGTGATCGATTCTGACCTTTTAATGCTATTTGCGGAAATCAATATCATTTGAAAATACAAAAAATAAAATATTGATTGTCAAATTTTAGAATTGGATCACGAGTAGAAGCTTGACTCTGAGTGCGTGCTGATGCATGCTGGCCAATAATTGCATTTCTGGATGCATGCATGTATATGGAATAATTTCAACTTCAATGAATGAATCCAAATTATGTCTTCAATTTAGTTAAACAATGGGTACAAAAGCTGAGTTTAATTCTTGAATGAACAAAAAATCAGAAAAAAATTATACATCTTTCTTGTGTTCACTTACTCCTTCTTAGCACATCACTTCCATTGAAGTGTGCCTTTTATCATCAAATTTAGTAGGCCTATTTACTGACGGTAGAGAGCAGACAATTGTGAGGCGTAATATTGCATTGTTATCCCTAGTATGGTTGGGTCAGTGTGACTGTCTTTGTTTACAGATCTTTTGTGAAACGAAATTGCTTTTCTGTGTTCCGAATGAAAATGAGCTTGTCTCATGCATTTTTCACTGATCATAATTACCACTAAATTACAGAAAATTACCGTAGAAGAAAGTGTTTCATAATTGTGTAACAAAGCTGAACAACCTGATATCCATGTGCAATGTGTTTAGTCTCAGGTGACAAAATACCTAAATTGAAAAAATATTTAAATCAAACACATAGTTTTGTTTGTGATATTTCATTTAATATTTGTAAATTGCTTTTCAATTTTCAATGCAGGAGGGCACAATAATTGAAGTTAAGGCATATTATGTGCACATGAAACATCGTTCATCATGGCGACATGGAATTCATCCAGAAATTGTGTTACCAAGATAGTAATCATCTTATCCGCATACTTGGCTACTTGTAGTGACACGGTGGCCAGTGATAACACAGCTTCAGAAGACAGCAATGATGCATTTTCAAAGCCAGGACATCTTCAAGTACTGGGCAAACATAGACCTCCGGAAGGTCACATGGAAATTCTTCATGCCCTCCCGACACCCAAGGAATTCTGGGAAAAGTACGTCAAAAACGGCATACCCGTCTTATTTCGCGGGATGGCCAAAAACTCCGTCGGCCAGCATGCGTGGACCGACGACTACCTCTTGCGGAATTACGCCGGTCTCCGCGTCAAGATCGAGGCAAAAGCCGAGAAGGACTATTATCCCGAGGGAGATATGGGTATCGGGCAGGACACGTTGCAGTACTTCCTGAAAACGTATCGCACACGAAACGCGTACGTCGTCTCCCAGCTGCCCGACCCGATGTCGAAGGAGGTGTCGGTGCCACCGTTCCTGACGTGCGGTACATTCGGCCAACGGCTCCTGGAAGCTAATCTGTGGCTGAGCAGCGGTGGGACGAAAAGTCTCCTGCACAGAGATGCGGATAATGCAATCAATTGCCTGTACAATGGCACCAAAGACTGGATCTTCATCGATCCTAAATATGAGGACAAGATCCCCATTGCCGAGGAAGAGGTCAAAGGTTACGGAGGCTTCTCCATGCTCAACCCAGACAGCGTTGATCTACAGAAGTTCCCAAGTTTTGCGGAGGTGCCGTGGTGGTACGGTAATGTGACGGCTGGAGACTGTATATTTTTGCCTTGTGGTAAGTTAGCCCATTGCCACCCACACCTACTATGTATGTGGTCCTCAGTAGAGCTATACGGACCACATACGCCCTCTACTGGAAAAAACTAACAAAGTTTGCACTGTGTGACTTGAATGCAATAGCAACAAAATATTGTTGCTGTTGCAAAATTTAAATGCTGGACCCACATGTGTAGAAAAATTAAAACAGACTTCTGAATTGTTGAGTCCTTAATTTTCATAATATATAATGTTTAACAGGTATTTAGACTACGATGTAGTCATATCAAAGCAATATTCAGGGCTTGTAACATTCCGTTTTGGAGGGCTCTCCCACCACCGAGCTCATGCCTCCCGCCGTTCCATCCAATCTCTCGCTTTATGAAAAAACCTCCGCCAAACGCTTACAAGGTGAACAATACGCACTGCCTTGGCTAGTCATTTTGCAAGGTAATTTTTTTGGGCGCAGGCCAAAAAATGGTTCGTGAGTTGTCGGTTGGCCCAGTGCCCACCCACCCCCAACCCCCCCCCCGCTTATCAGAAAGTTGTTTGGCTTGTACAAAACAATTTTTAACAGGCAAAAGTGAATCTCCCTCCAAGTCATGCCAAAAAGTTGACAGCCCTGCAATATTTCAGTATAATTTTGTAAAAGACTGAATTTCAGAGCAATTTTCCATGCCATACCTGCATAAGAAAGGCCATCCATTACTTGGTACACAAAAGTATGGAGCTATCCCCATGTGTGTTGCCACCAAGAGTCTGTAAATTCCAGAGTTAATACAGGGCTAATCTGGTTCCCGTAGCCTAAGGGTTAATAAATTTGTCTTTGATAAAAATTATGTTCTACGATGAAACAATCATGCCTGATTATCTTATCGTCGGTATAGAGCCAGAAGGGCGTTAACGCAGAACCTGTTGAGAACCAGAAGGGCACTATCACCGTAAAATGTCAATGGCATCAACGCCTTTGTGGTTGTCAATGTGTATTGCGTTAACGCCCTTCTGGTTCTATACCGACGTTATAAAGTGTGTGTGTGGCTGGCAGAAGGTCATTTGCCTATGCTGCAAGCAGATTGAAGCACATCAACAATAAAGTGCCTGTAACTTCAAAGCCATTACCTTATATTACAGCAAATCTATGTATTTGGGATCTTTTTTAGATCCTCCTGTCAATCTGTTTAGTACAAACATCAAATTAGTGAATGGTGTTCAAGTTAGAAGTAATTGAATCTTAATCAATTTTTTTTTGCGGTCTAAAATAGATCTGTTCATGGAATTTTGGAGAAGTGTTAAAAAATGTGAAAAGTTTGCAGATGAGGCTTGATTCACAAACAGCATTCACAATATCTGGCACAGGCCTGGACATTTGCACCCGCCAATGACGGGGAATTTTGGCATCGGGCGGGAAAAACTAGAAAGTTACCCAACTGGCTGGTAGATCAAATTTTTTGTAGATGTTGAGTGTATGTTGTATTTGGGCTTGTAAATTTGCTTTCTGGATGCGATATAAAAAATGCCAAGATCCAGCCCTAATTTTTGTTAACGTCTGCTCAAAAAAGGATGCGAGTTCAATGTCACAGCAATGTAGTCTAAGTTACAAATATGTCATTCTGTAAAATCTCAAATCTAGGTCATTGGCATCAAGTGCGCTCCTACGGACCTAAAAATCTTGCCGTGTCGCTGCTGTTTTCACGATTAAGTGAGGTCAATTTGGATGATTGCGAGGATGCTGAACTCTCCTACAAGCCTCTCAGCGAGATGGATATGGTCTTTACTTATGATGGTTTCAGCGAACAGACTATGGGGGACACTGATCCTTTTGAACTGAAGTAAGTTTTGTGGAAGTAATATTGTAAAGATGTGAATTGCCATGTCAGTTGTGGTGTCCATACATACACTTGAAGTGGGGAAAAACACAAAATAGGTGAAAATAATGATTCTGGATATTTTAAGTTCCATGAGGGAAATATCAGGAAAATAAAAAAAATTTGTTTACATGAAATGCTGGGAACACTAGTTGCATAAAAGACATACTGTGATGTAGGTAACATTAGAGAGTCAGTGTAGGAGGTCGTACAGTGACAGATCCTAATAATGTTTGTGGCACCTTATCTTCAAATAACTTGCCACGTAGACGCTTAAATCCACACTTAGATTTTAATTAATGAAGACAGCATTCAAATCCTTAGTTTCCCTGTAGATGATTATTTTGTAGCTCTATATAATTAATTTGCGGTGAGTTAAATGTTTCAATGTTTGTGAATGGTTATAGTTGTGCAGCGCGAGTGTCTGTTGACAGATGTGTGCGCTGTAATGGAAAGAAAGGACAAGGAAAACCAAGAACCAGTAGATGGATGATAAATTCACAGATTCATTGATTCAAAGTTTATTGTCATGCACAAATAATAGTAACATTGGCATAAAAATCATATTCTGGCTGTTTTGATATCAATTAGGAGTGGACACAGTTGACATATGGAGATTGTGTCGGAATGGCATCAGGTAGGAAAATGGTAGCGAAACCCCCGGGGGGAGGGGGCACTTACTATAATTATGTGATACCTACATGTATGTGCCGCGGTTGAGACCCCCATTTTCAGCCCAAATTTCAGTTCCAGCGCATCACAATTTCAGAAGCCACAGAAAAGTTTTGATATTTTCAGTTCCAGAGACCCCCAAATTTGCCATTCCTTGTACCAATGCATCCCTAATAGGCCCTTCTAGACCACGGTACTTTAGTTTCGCTCCTGATTTTTGCTCGTACATGCCACAAAGTGGCACGGTCGGGCCAGAGCGTTGCACTTAGAGCACGGCGCGCCGTTGTGCAGTTCCAAAGCATAGCATTTTGAGGTTTTCTGAAGCCTTTGCTCCAGTTCCGGAGACCCCCATTTTTCGCTCAAGCCAGTTCCAGAGCCCCAGATTTTCAACTTCGGTACGGCACATAGGTATCACATTGTAAGTCAAGTAACCCCCCCGCTCGGGTAGCAAACCTGCTGGGAGCAGATGGCACACGAAGAAGAAGTGTGTATTTCAAATGTATTATTATTTATTGTTTTTCCTCATCTCCTCTTCAGTGAGACCATCAAAGAATGGTGTCATCACAGTGCCTCAGGACTTGACAGAGATGCTGTGTTCCACAGTCTAGTCCAAGTAAGTATGCTTGTCTTCGTAAAGGTTATGTTATTCATTTGCACACCAAACCGTTTTTCTCAGCTTTGACCTAACTATAGCTAAAGAAAATACAGAGCTTGAAATCTCGAAATTTCGGATTCACATGTTGTTAACTGTTGGCTATTAAGTATTGTGATCGTTTTTTGTGTGTGTTTTGCAGCGTGCGTTGTTTTGTTGTGCATAAACTTGTCACATTTTCATCTTCTTCTTCAAAACCCGTGATTTAATTTAGACCAAACTTGGTAGGAATGATTCTAATGGTCTGACCCCTAAGGCCAAAATTTAGGTTAAACTCAAACATCTTCTTTAGATTCAGAAGTAGTTTAGCTAAGTCACTGTGTGTGTAGATACCTCTGTAAGTGAAGAATCATTGCTCCTCATGGCAATGCCCACAATGGCCTCATTTGGCCGCTAAGAGGGACGCCAGGTTGGGGTACGGCCCTGTGGCAATAATTCGCATTTACATTGTTTTCTTGAAAGCGTGTGAATGGATTTAGACCAAACTTGGTGGGAATGATCTTTAGGGGGAGGGGATTGAGTGTTTGAATGAATTGAGTGCTTGAGTGTCTCCACCACAATGCAAAGTCTACTGACTTGATTGTATTATAGAATACTGCAATCTTTGTCCTTTTGCAACCTATACATAATGCCATTTGTATGAATGCATGATTTGTGTATAATATTTGTATCATTTATTTCAAGAGTAGGTCTGATTGATTGTATTTGAAAAAAAAAATGATAATACTTTGTTTGCTTGGATGACCCAGATTTGTTGTTGTTTAAAAACATTTTATTTCAGGAATATCGAAGGGAAGAAGATGATGAAATAAGTCCCAATTCCATCAGTGATGCAGATGTGCTCATCAACATAGCAGACCAGGTAGGAAAAACAGGGAGTTGGATAATATTTTATAATAATAATAATAATAATAGTTTCGATTTATATAGCGCCTAATATGAAATACATCATCTCTAAGCGCTTTACACTACTATTACCCCGGTCATCGGATGCTTATATATAATCAAGGTGGCCGCTTTGTATGAATTAATGTCACAAATGGGAGACAGTGCAATTGATATGACACTTGACCTGAAATCCACACTCCCAATTGAAGGTAAAAGTCATACCATACAAAAGTTAAAAAAATTAAGCTCAGTTATTAAGTACAACTTCTGGTAAAGCTATGACAGTGTAATTCTATATGAGTAATGGGTATTTTAGGTAATGATGTTTTTGTAATACTAAAAGTTAAGAATTTTCCCTCCCATTGTTCTGGGAAAATGAGATATGAATTATGATTTCTAATTACAACTTCTTGTGAAAATTGTGAAGGATATACAAAGGATAACCTTAAAGAGAAATTGTGAAAATTTCCCCATTTATTGTATTTTTTCCACCAAAATAATCACTCAAGATACAATTATACAGTGTGTCCCAGAAAAAAGGAAACCGGATTTCATGGCTAAAATATTAAATCATAATGAACATTTTTTTCAGATAAATTAGGTATGTTTGTAAAGCTGTGTTTCTCATCTTTCATTTGATACACAAAGTATTATTCATTGCTCACGCATGATTGAATTAAAACAATGGATATTGATGCTACCAAAATTTCATTTCCACACACAAATTCCACCTTTGAGTGCATTTTCTGGGTAGTAAACGTAATTATTTTTAAGAAATAAAAGCATGACATAAATATTCAGTATTTCTTCTTTTATCTGACACCTTATGCATAAAAAATTAATCATGTATGCCGGAGAACATGCCTGTTTTAGCCTGTTTCAGCTTGATTTTTAGAATGAATATGTTCGGAGCTTTTGAAGGCAAACTCAACAAAAGGTTCACGCACAGCTGACTTCACACAATATCTTGCTCGGGGCTTAACAATAGGCTCCGAATCTTGTTAGCGAGGTAATTTCTTGGTTGTTGGCTGCCAAATCCAGAAAGCAGGGTTAATGAATGCATTTTGGAACATTTCTGAAAACAAGCATCTTTTCAAATTGTCTTTTCTCACTCATGCATTGCTTATTTTTTACAAATATGGTATCATATGAAAGAAGATAAAATAGGCTGTTTAATCATGTCCTTCAATATCGAAGATATTCTGAATACATTCAAGCATGACAGTTTGAATTTAAAATTTGTACGTGCAAATGATTTTATACCTGTGTCCCTTCTGATTGTCTTTGTTCAGTCATGCGTGAATGGAAATCTCTGTTACTGATATCAAATCTAAGAAGAGAAAATATACTTTCCAACTATGTACGATTTTCTTGTCATATTTGTTAGTAATATATAAAAATATCTTCATCAATCTCGGTTTTCTTTTTTCTGGGACACACTGTAGGCCTATATACCAAACAATTACCCCCATTTCAAGTTTGAAAATGTTGAGATTTTGGACAATTTGCTCCTGCTTCAGATATCTGTAGCTCAGGTCAAGACATTGCGATAAGTTCTCCTCTTACTTTTAGCAGGTAACATCTCTCGTTTATATTAATCCTTAAATTAAAAGATTTAAGAGATTTACCACTGTGATGATATACTGAAACTAGGCCTTTTGTAATATTCAGGCTGAGTTAATTTACTGATTTGGGAGAATACCAGAAATCATCAATTGTGGCATTTTGTTAATGTCTAATTGATCAGGTCATGCAAGTTTTGGACAAGGATAAGAGTGGTGTCGCAACGTGCAATGAAGTAAGCGGCCTCTCACTGCCAACCCTGAAGAAACTCGCTAACATCATGGATAGAGACCCAGCCAACACAGAAGAGTATGAGTATGCCAAGTTTGAACCGCAAGATGTAAGGTAAATGCACTTTATGTCCTCTCTTTTCTACAATTTTAATCAGGCGTAGATCCAGTTATACATTTGTCACAGTACTAACAACAACAAATGTGGATCAATGGTAATTGCCAGTGATGATTCCCCACCCCACCCCACCCACCACCACCTCTTCACCACCCCCCCCCCAAACATTCCTTGTGTACCTTTCATAGTCCGAACTTAAGCCTGGTTACATTTCTCATTTATTTTCATTTTATTTCCATTGTTCGAGTGTTTATTACAAATAATTAGACTGATTATCATCTGAATAAATGTGGTATCACATGCTCAAATCTTCCTTAACTTCATAGATATGTTTTGTTTGAGCATTTGACCAAAATTTAAATAGCAAGATTGGCCAGATAAACAAAGTCAAATTGTATTTATTTCTGTGGTATGATCATTTTGTGCAAAGGGAAGAGGACTTTTGCCCATTTTTTATGCCTCTGCAATGAAGTTGCCGGAGGCATCATGTTTTCAGGTTGTCCGTCCGTGCATCCGTCCGTGCGTCCGTCCGTTACCTGTTCTCGTTACCGCAATAACTTAAGAACCCCCGATCGGATTTCGATGTAACTAGGACCAAGGATGTAATATGAGGCACTAATGAACTGATCAGATTTTGGAGCTGAAAGGTCAAAGGTCAAAGGTCACCGGGCCTAAGATATGTCTGATTTGGGCTCGTTAGTGCGATTACTTGAAAACGGCTGGTCAGATTTTGATGTAACTTGGGTGAAGTATGTATTATAAGGCACCAATGAACTGATTAGATTTTGGAGCTCAAAGGTCAAAGGTCACCGGGCCTAAAATATGTCTGATTTGGGCTCATTACTGTGATAACTTGAGTATGACTGGTCCAATTTTGATGTAACTTGGGAGAAGTATCTAATATAAGGCACCAATTTACTGATTCAATTTTGGAGTTCAAAGGTCAAAAGTCTCAAGGCCTCATGTCCGAATTGAGCTCATTGTCGCAATAATTTAAGAACTTCTCATTGGATGTTACTGTAACTTGGTCAAAGGTCACATGGGCTTATTCATCTCATTGGTCTTGCTACCAGGGTAACTTGAAGCTTTTCAACTTACATCAATTGGATGGGAGTGCGGACTGCTAGAAGACACACATGTGTTATGGTGGCATTGCCCTCATTGTTCCTCCTTCAGGGTGGCCCAGAAAGAATGCTACACCTACGATCGTTAATTTCTTCAACATCATGAACAAAATGCCATTAATTGTTATTTCATTTGTTAGAACATTCTTTTTCTGACAAAATGATACCATGATGATTGATTTTGAGTAAGGCGTTTGGATCCTAGGGCCATTTTTCTGAGGCAATGTAATTTCCGAAATTTGTTTCTTTTTCAACTCCTGGGAACCTGGGAACACCAAAATATTCTCACGTAACAGCATGCCATATAGTAAGCGGGGAGACGGACGACTGGAATACCTCGCTGTGATACGGAAGACAATGGTAAGGTATGGCTTACATTGTCATTGCACCTGGATAGTGCAGCCCATTCCATGGCAAGTCGTTACGCGAGAATATTTCGGTGTTCTGATGATCGCTGGAGTTGAAAAACTAGCAAATTTAGGAAATTACATTGCCTCAGAAAAATAGCTCTAGAATCCAAACGCCTTAATCAAAATTAATGATCATGGTATCATTTTGTTGGAAAAATAATGTTCTAACCCATGAAACAATCACTAATAACATTTTATGAAAGATGTTGAAGAAATTGACGATCGCATGTGTAGCATTCTTTTTGGGCCACGCTGTATGTAAAAATGCTTATGAATGCAGTAGCTTGATCGTTAATTAGTAGATTTCATTCAAACTTGGTATGGAGGTTTGTGGTTGGTGATTCTAGGTGCTTATAGTTTTTGGTGATGCATGGTGCTTTGCAGGATACGTTTGTGTTGCGCAACATTGAGCATTTCTAATTTGATGTGTCATCTTAGTATATAATATCCTGAACTTCTTTCGCAGGGCTTTTCTTTTTGAATTTCTCCAACACCACGAGACCACGGGACACACAACTCTGACACGACATGACTTTGTCGGTGCCTATCAGCAGTTTGGGGGATCAAAAAAAATTGGACATGAGGTATGTGATGAGTGTGCTTTAGCCCTTTTTCTTGATTTTCCTATCCAGGTTTCTAATTTCATCCCCATCTCCAACTTGTTGAGTCACGGAGGTGGAGCGGGACAAAAGGATTATTAGCAGGGTCCGTCTGTATGCTTCTGAAGCTGAACCTGTTGGAGACTAAGAATGAGATATCTCATAGAGTCTATAGAGAATGTGTGTTATATGAAAATCAAATCGTCCTCAACGGGTTGAATAACTTTGCAACCATTCGCCAGTTTGTAACCAAACTTGGATGGAAGATGCCCTTATAGGGACCCCTGTGTTATTTGGGTCAAAGGTCACGTATGTAGGTCTAAGCTCAAGTGAGGTTCAAATGTTAGAATTTCCCTGTAAGTTTCTACTGGGATTAGTAATTGTCTAACCACAAACCTGTTGGTATTCAAACTTAAATGGTAGATACCTTACAGGGACCTCAATATTATTTGGGGGTCAAAGGTCATGTTTGTAGGTCAAAGGTCAAATGATTTCAAATGATAGTGTAAAAGGGCAAGACACATTGTAGCTATCACCTTGTTATATCCTAAGCAATAAGCATGCCACCTAATATATTTCTCGCATTGCAGGTGTTTTCTGAACTCGATCCAGATGGACATGGGACAGTTACCATCACACAGGCACGGGAAAATGTTGATGATGTTGCCAATTTGTTCAGCAAGAAAATGAGGGGAGACCGTGTTGGTAAGTAAATGGAGTATGGTCACCGGTGATTGGAAGTAGTTTACCAAAAGGGAAAAAAACTATTCCATAAAAAATGTCAGTGCCACTTTTTAAAGTTAAAAGAGATGAAATGTTACATTGCTGTTATGTAGAAGATGAACAGCCCTACTAAATCTTTCCTAACATGGACAGCTTTACATTTGATGAAAATAATGTGACATTTTCACATGTTTATGTGAGTATGTGTGAATTGGGAAAATCAGGTACAATTTGCTATATGATGCACTACGCACTACCCTGGGGTACTGTTGTACCCCTGTGTACTGCGTTGTGCAGCGCCCTCTTGTGTCCAAAATGTATTTTCTTCAGTTTTGATCACTGAAATCAGTGGTTATGATGCAGAAAAAACAACAAAAAGGTATAAATTTACGAAAAATTGTGTAAAAATGAAGCTAAATTTGTTATTTTCGCACTTATTACATAACTTTTACATAATTTTGTGACCCAGGGTACAGTGCTAAAAAATAAATAAAAAATTCAACAAAATTTTGATTTCTAGTTGGTACCCCAGGGTACCGTTTATGTCATCATATATATAAAATCATTCTTGGGCATTTGTTGTAAGTTGTAGAGTAGTAGTTACTAGTAGTGGTAGTAGTAGTAATAGTAGTAGTCACTAGCAAGTAGCAATATGGTTGCTGCTTTTTGTCTCGCCCACCGGAGGTGACGGCGAGACTAAGGGATCCAAATGTCGTCCGTCGTCCGTTCGTCGTCTGTCCGTCTTCCGTCACAAATGTGAAAGTTTACGTGTAAGAGTCTCTCATGACATATAACTTGGCAACCGTTTGTCCAATGGTGACCAAACTTGGGTGGTAGATGCACTAGGGGTACCATCATGTTGTGGTGCAGTGGGAGGTCACATGGTGAGGTCAAAGGTCATTTGAGGTTAACGTTAAAGTTTACGTGCAAGACTCTCTTGTGACATATAACTTGCCAACTGTTGGTCCAATGGTGACCAAACTTGGGTGGTAGATGCCCTAGGGGTACCATCATGTTGTGGTGCGGTCGGAGGTCACATGGTGGTGTCAAAGGTCATTTGAGGTCAACGTTAAAGTTTACGAGCAAGACTCTCTTGTGACACATAAGTTGGCAACCGTTGGTCCAATGGCGACCAAACTTGGGTGATAGATGCACTAGGGGTACCATCATGTTGTGGTGTGGTCAGAGGTCACATGGTGAGGACAAAGTTCATTTAAGGTCACATTGTTAAAGAGTACCTGCAAGACTTATGATGCATAACTTGGCAAAAGTTGGTCCAATGGCAACCAACCTTGGGTTATAGATGCACATTGGGTACCATCATATTGTGGTGCGGTCAGAGGTCACATGATGAGGTCAAAGGTCATTTGAGGTCAAATGTTAAAGTTTACCTGCAAGACTCTCTTGGGGGACCTTCTTGTTATCTTGCCATCTGAGGTCAAATGGTAAGGTCAAAGTCATTTTAGGTGAAACGTGGTGTAGGGATGTACTTTGGGAAAGTAACCTTTCTGTTATTAAGTCACGGGTGGGCGAGACAAAATCTTGCAATTGCCTTGTTTTATGTATCATATTGAATGATCCATTAGTAAATAATTTGCTTATCTCATTTTCCCCCTAAAGAATAAGAAATGTTGATTTTATTTTCTTTTTAAAAACCGATTTGTATCTTTTTTGATATCTTGAAAGAAAAAAAAATACTTGGGTGTTCATCGCTCATTAAGATTTTGTGATGACAGTACTTTAGGCCATCAACAGCTCACATGATGTTTGCACATGAATTTAGACGTTATTGAATATGTAAAATGATCCAATAGTTATTTTCATGAGAATTGAAGTTGAACAAGCATAAGTTGTTTCTTTTTTATGATTTGAATTGGAATCATAGATTCAAGATCTTTTCTAATGGTCTGTCTGATGTCCATTGTATTTCAGATCCGAGATGGGAAAAAGAACAAATGGAATGGAAAACGAACGTAATTCACAATGAATTGTGATAAACAAATCATGACAAAGATGACAATGACGTTAACAGGATCTTTCTTTATCCATGGATCAGCATCAGTACTTGAAGTTGAAGACAACTTGGTAATATCTTGGAAGCAGGATCTAAAGTCCTAACTATTGACCGTATATAGCCAGACAGGCTGATTTTGGAAACTGATAAGCCGGGGGGGGAGGGGGGGGGGTTGACACGAAAATCATGTAGATTTCCACTTGTGAAAGAGAATGGACTTTGGAGTTTGGCGGAGGATAAGTACCTCTTGCTTTGGTAACGAACATTTACTTTTCTGTACAGTACTTTTCATTGTAGACTGAATGTATTTTATGCCCGACGTATAGGTTACGGTCCATGAAACCAAAATTATTAATTGATAATTATGATATAACACAGGTTATATTTTGTGTGGTGAGGAAGGGGAAAAATTGAGAGATGGGGATACAGGGAGAGGGGGTATAGGAGCAGGCGACCAACTCCCAAGTAAAGGCCAGTAACGGGGCCTCGGGGACAGGAACCGGCCCTTTATTATGTTTTTATTCTTTTTTGGTGGTAAATTTGGAATTTAACATATATAACCAAAAATATGTATCATAACCAGGGCTGCCACTCAAAATTGTAATTTCCCCCTACGGCGCATGCGTATTTTCCCCTATGGACACCACTTTTCCCCTACGCCTAATAACCCACTTTTCCCCTACGAACCTGTGTTTCCCCTACAAAAATCCACTTTTCCCCTACAAGGGTACGTTTTCCCCTACAAAATAACCTTAGTTAATGCAATATTTTGATCTTGATTTCTTTGTCGGAGATGGACAAAACGGATGAATATATACGGAAAGTCTCTGAAATCCTTCGGGGATTTAAGAATATTTCTGAAAATTGTCAAAATCCCCTAAATCCCCTACAAATCATCAAAACCCCCTACATTTCCCCTATGCAAGGCCATTTTCCCCATAGGTATCCCCTACAACCTAAGGTGGGCTAAAATCCCCTATGGTAGGGAGTTTCCCCTACGAGTTGCAGCCTTGATCATAACAATTGAAAATTGTGATAGACGTAACATACATGTATGTATTTTAGACGGACAGGGGTATCATCATCATGTGGTTTTCATGACATTTGGTTTCGCAAGATGAAACAGGACGTTAGTGTTGTATCCGAGACCACAGGATCCGAGCCCGAGGCCACCCCAAAACACAACCTTTCCATAGGGTTTGTACAGGTGACTCGGACCGAGACCGAGGCCACCAGAAATTGGCCTTGGAGCCGGCCTAGGATACAACACTGCGAAATGTATTACCAAAGAATTTTAATGAAGGAATTTATCCATGTTCAGATTTTAATATTAAGGTCAATGGTTGTGGTTCAGTTAATATGAAAAGTTGGTTTTCTGACGTATGACTCACATGAGTGGAGCTTTAATTTATGTTAAAAAAGCAAAATATATTTTTGAGTACAGACTCTCTAACTCTGACAAAATATTGTTTATGTGTGTAGTTGCGTTTTAAGTAAGGTGATGGGGTGATGGTATATAATCATGGGATATAACCTGTGGGGAATAACTGATATTTTATTTAATATTATATTACAGTACTATATATAATAATAATTATTTAACAATGATCAGGCAAAAAGTATGTTCAAAGTCTTTTTAGTAATAGGAAATCAAAGTTTTTCCTCATGAAGGTCAGACTTTGAGTTAATTAAAGTAAACATTTTTTTATTGAAAATACAGCTCAATACATGCTTCAAAGTCAGTACCTATCTACTAATTTTGTTTACCGTACATTACATGCATGATTTGGGATTTGTAATGTGGTTTTGTTCTTTTTATGTGTCCACCTCGCAGAGGCTGGAGGCATGTTTTAGGGTTGTCTGTCCGTCCGTACTCCCTGATCTTGTTATTGCACTATCTGGAGAACCCTGGGTGGATTTTAATAATACTTGGCCCACACATGCACCATAAGGTGTGGATGAATTGATCAGATTTGGGGTAAAATCTGCTGGGGTCAAGGGTCAAAGGTCAATGAACTGTGCTTAAATTTGCATATTTTGGGGGTTATATGCACCCAGGGGTGTCCAGTGGGTTTGTGGTGTTTGACAAAGTTTCATCTTGGGCAGAGAAATATTTTTGGCCAAAATGTTAAGGTAAAAGTCAAATGTTACTGAATTTTGAATTATTTAGGATATTGCAGGAAATCTACAGCAAGGCCGTGTACAATAGTGATGTTACTTGGTAGAAAAGTTAGTGATTATGGAATGATTCTGCCATATAATCAAGTTAAAGGTAAATGACATGATTGGGGGTAGTCCTCAACTTGGGGTAAAAACTATTTTAGAATCAAGTAAACTATGCAGGGATTCTACTGTGAAAATTTGGTAGTCAAAAGTTGACTCATTCTAAAATGACTTCCATCTGAATGCCTCGTGACAGACAGATCTGTTGTGTAGGGTTCCATGGAGTGCATTTTTATCGGGGCACGAGAGAAACAAAATGCTAGTTATGTTCATGCTTGATTCGGCTTAAGTAACAAATTCAAGATAAATGCTTCCAGCCAGGAGATCCACTCCAGCTGGTGTATCCATTGATATATCTTTCAATCAGTTGAATAAAGAGGCATTTTTTTGTTTCTGCCAATCATGCCACTGCCCTTTAAAGTTCAAGGTTCAAATAGTTGTTGAATCAATTGCCATATTCCAGGCATGTTATTTGCTAATATAGGGAAACCTTGGTAAGCTTTACATGTATAAGTACATGTATAGCACAATTTTTGCACTTAACAAAGGTCATAGGTTAAAGGTCAAATGCCAATTTAGAAATGGGTACATTTCTTTCTATATGTGTGGTCGTGCTTGCTATTAATTTTTGGGTGGAGGCTTAGTGAGGGAAGGCGAGGCATACCATCAACTGCATTACAGTCGTATTGCTCTTGTTTAATTTAATATAACGTGACCTGTCACCACAAAATGCACAAGTCGGAAAAATAGAAAATTGTTTTTTTCATACTGTCTTATTTGTAGAGACTCTAAGCTTTCAAATGATGTGTCTAGGATGGACGAAGCAAACCCATTTAAAACCCTGCTCACAAGTTTGGACTATCACGCCAGCCATTATCAGGAAAGTGGAGAAAAACGGCTGCAAAGATAGTGCCCATTCATGCGAAACGGAAGGCCTTTGACTACTGTTCCATAGAAAGGGTGGTAAAACTAGCTACTTTCAAAATGAGGATTGTGGATTGGACAATCCATTTTAACTCTTACAAGTATCATCAATGAATAGCTCATAAAAGCAGCTTTGTGGTGATACCAAATTATTACCGGGGGACTTGACGATATTGGATAACAAACAATTATATTCAGAGTTATATTATGGTTACTCTCGCCATGTGAAGATCAAATTCGGCCAAATTTTCAAGCTCCTGCAAAAACATGGTTGAAGTTCAATCCAAGAAAAATCATACTTCTGAATCACTTCTGGTTCTCAAATTTGGTCAGATAAAAGTTTAATGTATGTACCTTTAGAAAATATTGGAATCCCAGAATCAACTTTTGCATCCCAACTCGATTATTTACTGCATTTACACGAAAACTTCCATTGCAACTTATTGATTTGTGGTGACAGGTCACATATAATGTGCCTTATATTGCAGAATACAATAAATATATTTGTCATACTTTTATTGGAAACTTTATCAACTTGTCATTTGTATTGTACTCATTCTCATGGACCCATGGGTTGCTTCCTATTTCCTTAAATTAAATAAGGTCTTAAAGCCCAAGTATAGTTTTGGTCGATCAGACAACTCTTTCGTCAATTGGTCACAAAGTATTTTATTGTCACCCCAGACATCAGAAAACAACACCAAACCCACTGGAAATCGTTTATAGTGACAAATTTTGATGTTTAAATTACCGGGGAACATTTAGTAGTATGTACATTTCCTATGGGAAATGACAGGCAGGGGTCCCCCCCCCCCCCGACATTTCACAAGATGTTACATTTTGAGTAATTTCTCAAATGTGGGAGAGTTTTAGAACAAGCAATTTTAAGGGCATGTAAAAAAAACCTAATTGCAAAGAATTTTATTTTTTACCATTTACCAAAACTATACTTGGTCTTCAAGAACAACTTGAAATCAGGGGTGGCGGCAGGGTAAAATCTTAGGGAGCACGAAAACTCAGGGGGCGGGGGGGGGGGGTGAAAATATCATAAATCTAAATTTCACAATTTACACTGCAAAAACCCCATGATTTTCTGTATTTGAAAATTTCAGAGGGGCAATATCCCCGCCCATCATTCCCTGGCACCGCCCCTGCTTGAAATATGTAAATTTGTATAAAATGGCATTAAATCTATGACAGCACGTCGCCCAAAATGCCCCTCTAAAGACTGCAGGATAATGACGAAACTCAAAAATTAATCTCTATTTTATATCCATATATATGGTCTTGCAGCTGATCTAAATATTTCAGTAGTTTTGGTAAAAAGAAATACACATTTCATGTAATACAGTGCACTCTCGTTATAAAGAACACTGATATAACAAAATTTCATTACAAAGAAGTAAAATCTCTGGTCCCATATCTTGGATTTCCTTTGTATTCTATTGTTTTTGCAACCGTGATATAAAGAAATTTCATTGTGAAGAAACAATTTCATGGGTCCCAAGGACGTATAATGAGAATGCACTGTATGCAACACATAATGCAATATTTTACTTTCAATTCCTAATGTGGTCTTGTTTCTAAGTAGCAAATTGAAAAGTCCATTTACTTTTCAAGTCGACACAATCACGACAAACACATATTGCATTTGCTGTCTTTATTTTATTCAATATTATTAGTATTCCAACACCATGATATAATTATAAATTCTTTATTACTGAAACATAATTGCAGTCTCTATACTGACATCCACAATTCTGTTTGTTCCTACAAACATTAGTGTTTTTCAACAAATACATGTAAAGTAACAGGCATATGCATGAATACACCACGTAGATGTACTATCCTTTATGCACTCACATGGTTATGTTCTGATAGTCCGAGGGTACGAGGGACCGAGGATCCTATAGACCGAGGGTCTGATAGACCGAGGGTCCGATAGACCGAGGGTCCGATAGACCGAGGGTCCGATAGACCGAGGGTCCAATAGACCGATTATTTAATGGGTCCGATAGACTGATTATCAAAAAGAGTTTGATAAACCGATTAACAAAAAAGGGTCCATAGACAATTTGGTCTATCCTTTTGGATACTTTTTCAATAATCAGTCTATCAGATCCTTTCCGGTAATCGGTCTATCGGATTCTTTTCGATAATTGGTCTATCAGACCCGTACCGTTTATGGGAAATCAATTCATCGGACCCTCTGTCTTCAGGGTTTCCCCTCCTCTCAAGCAAAGATGAAACTTCAAGATGACAAGTTTTAACCCTTTGGGGATGGTAGGCGGCCCAGTTGTCAGGTGCTTTCTCATAGGAGTACCTTCATAATCAATAGTTTGGCTCTTGACAATGGATAAACACTTAATGTTCATGATTTCAAGTACAAGTTTTGTTTATACATGTATTAGATCATATTCTATGAACTATACACCAATGGAAAGGGTAGACTACACACTGTATTTTTGGCAGAGTGTAAAATGAGAAAACGATAAGTTTGAGTATTTTTTGATTGAAAATGAAGTACAACTGCATTTTAGTCAACAAAAACAATCCCAACCCCACAGGGTTAATACATCTGCTTTACTCATTCAATTTTCAGTCAAACTCAAAATGATGAGCAGATAACAAATGGTCCACATTTGCTCAAACTTTCACTTTTGCCTTTGAAGAGCTTCTCTACATTCACTAAAATCTATTGATGTTTGGAAACTTTGGATTACTCACACCTTCTCCTTTATATCACCAAAGGCTAAAAAGATTTCTCCCAAAACAAGCGGGATTCAACTGTCAACAAAAACAGATTTCCAACATTTGATATGTATGTCAGTAAGGACGAATTAAAGGAACCATGGTTGTAACTTTCGCTATTTCATTTTTCACAATATGCATGTATTATTGTAGCTGCAGGAAGCATATGCCGGTAACCAGTTACTTTTACATTTGAATGCTTAACACACTTGTGTAAAATATTATATTCAAAAATATATCTTGTTGTTGTTGTTAATTCATTACCACATTTTTTGTTTCACCGTTTTACATATATACAAGTAAAAATCAAATCAAATC
>JZLH01S0601262.1:68513-80040 GCA_001188425.1 Eucidaris tribuloides
GTTCATCTTGCAAACATGACATTTTCTCCGTTTTTAGGGGGGTACTTCTGAATTATTGCTTCATTTTTGTCTTTTTTGCCACAAAATTGATATTACATCTTCTCTGAGCATGCCGAGGATTCAGTCCTTGTGCACATCAAGTGAGAGCTTCTGCAGCACCGGTCTGTGAGGCATTAAACATTGACTATAAGAACACAATTCTGTGTGCAAATGCATTTTTAGCCTATTGGACAAAAGTGGCCTGTGCTCACTCATGCGTGAAATACTTTCAATACCAATAGTGTCATCAGATAGCTTAGGTCCAAGGTAAAATATTCATATCAAAAAATAATCTCTAGATTATGAAATATTTGCGTAATAATTTTTTTTCTGAGTGTCTACTTTTTTTTGATACACGCTGTATAGCTAATTACAATATGACTAAAGTACCCAATACTCAAACACAGGAATAATGCCTGTACAAAAAGGTAGAAATAGGTAGAAATACCCTCTCGGATATGCACCAGAACTCACAATTCACATCGAAACACAAAAAAGCTCAACACTACTGGAGGGGGATATGCTCTATTACACCCTACCCCCGAACCCCCACTGCCCCAACCCCCACCCACAGCATGTATATTTCAGGAAATTTGGAATGCTCCCTATGGCAACTCTGAACAATTCAGCACATACTGTATACGCTGAATATTTTGCGGTGGTTTTATTTTTGTTAATTTTGCGACTTACTGAACACAAAAATTTTCACTTCCTGACATTTCTGTACAAAGTAAATGCAAATACAAAAAAATCGCGAAAATATACTCTCGCAAATTTCTCGTCTTGAAGCAAAATCGTGAAAATATATGGACGCAAAATATATGGCGTATACAATATCAAAACAGGGGTGATAGTATTAGGGATAACAAAAAACAGTCCCATTAAAGTAGTTCCTGAATGCCCATTCTCTTGCCCCACCCGGCAGAGTCTTGCGTGCGGCCATGGCTCATTCCTTTGTATGAGGAAGTCACGCCCACATAAAGAGTTTTTTCATCGGGGGCCTGTTTCATAAAGCTGTTCGTATATTATGCATGACTTTACGAGTGACTTGAATATGACAAGCCAAGTGTGATTCTCAACCTATGGAATCACATCTGCTAACATTCAAATATGTAAACATAGATTAACATTCTTATGATCAACCACTTAACAAGGATTTCAATGCAAGCTTTGTCTTTGGGCAAAATCTAATTAATCATACTTTCCTAAAATGACATGAAAAAAAATTGGCATTTTACTTGGCACTTCATATTCTAGTCATTCGTAAAGTCATACGTAATTTATGAACAGCTTAATGAAACAGGCCCCTAGTTGGTAAAAAAAAACCTTATGAAGCATACAGGTTTGGAAAAATTGCATGGGGGGTATTAGTCACAGTAGCTTTTTTGTGACCTACAATTCTTAATGCGAGATGAGAACTGCTTTACAAATTAACATATTTTGAGAAATTCTGACTTACCTCATTTGCATATTTTTCTGTGCCTCCTGTATTGCGGACGTAAACAGAAATGAACGTCTTTCTCTGGATGGATGGAAATTTCTCCATCATTTTCTCAAGTATAAGTCTGAAAACAAACAACAGAAAGACATATTACAAGTATCACTTGGCATGGAAATATGTTCCTCTGTAGCGAACTGTGGTTATAGCCAAGAAAAGCAAGATGGTGGGCGATACTCAATTAAAGAGGTCATTCTACAAAATAGAATGTAATGGAAAACAGGGATGTAGTCGAGGCCGCTGGAAAAATATTGTTCCCATAGACTTTATACATGTGATTCGGTCCGAGGCCAAGGCCAAGGCCGGCAAGATCCGGCCTCGACTACATCCCTGATGGAAAACAACACTGTCACCCTTTGGTCCCTTGACATTTCTTCTTCTTCTTCTTCTTCTTCTTCTCTTCTCTTCTTCTTTTTCTCCTCCTCCTCCTCGCTCCTCTCCTCCTCCTCTCCTCTTCTTCTCCTTCATCCTTCTCCTTCCTTCTCTTCTTCTTCTTCAATCATCATCAGACCTCTCATCATCATCAATCATTCAACATAACATAATCATCAAACCCCCCCCCCCCCCCCCCCCCCATCATCACAAGACAGCGGGATAAAAAGGTCCGATCCTGTGAAATGCCTGGTCCTATAGCAGGTTGACTTGACAATACTGAAAAAACTTTCACAAGTACTGTGCAGGAGAGTCAGCACAGACTGGTCAAGATTTAATCTTGCCAGAAATTGTCCAATCTGAATTTAAACTCTGTCCCACATGATGGTGCATTTACTACAGCTCTGGGAAACTAATTCCATCATTAACCGAAAACGTTGACTAAAACAAATGCTTCTTCACATTTAGTCTGCTCCTTTAACATGTAATTTCAAGACTACAATGTAGGCAGCACTTGATCCCAAACTCAACCTCCCCCCCAAAAATAACTAAAAACTAAAAATAATAGCGCATCAGGCGCATGATGCTTAACCAGAACACCAACGCTGTCCGTGGGTGTCCCTTTGGTAAGTACATCTACGTCATTAATTTTTTTCTTAATTACATTAAGCATGAACATTTCATTTTCCCGACTTTGGCCGCCACCCCCTTAAACGCACCACAGTGTTTTTTCCCTCTCAGGCCTCAGAATCGGACCCACATGCCCCCAAAAAACAGTTGTTTGTGTTGTGGTTTTGACGGCGATGTCAATCCATGTCCGAGTATTCACGCCAACATTTCATGAAGCCAACTTTTATTATTCACTTATGAGGCATCAATACACAATGATGAATTTAGCTGTACTTTCTTGACCTGGAAAGGACAATGATTTAAATAAATTTGCATGAGTTTAGGCATTTTAATTATTTTTTTCGTTGGGGGGGCAGTGTATTCAATTTGAGGAAACTTAAATTTACAGTTCCCTATTAAAAGGTCAGCTGACAGGATTGGAACACTTGAAAAGTGCCTGACAGAATCAAATGATTGAAATAGTATGCCAACTATACACCAGCTGGAGTGATATACGGCAGCTAGAAGGATTTGTCCTAATTGTTATCTAAGGAGAATCAAGACATGAACACTAATTCTAATCGGCGGCTACGATAAAAATACCGTCCCATAGAAGCCACATCAGCAGGTTTGCCTGCTACGAGGATATTGACACTTACATTTTTTTAGCAATGAGTCAACTTTTTGACTACCAAATTTTCACAGGTAGAATCCTTACGCAGAGTTTACATTGATTCATAAATGATTTTCAACCCTAAGTTGAGGAGTACCCCCCAATCATGTCATTTACCTTTAAGAGGATCATTCTTTGTCAATCATGCAAGGAGCTGAGTCTAAACTTGCGCCGTCATACTAGTGTACTATACTCATGTTGTTCGATCGTCAATGTAAGAGTATTCAAAGTCTTCGGTGTTGGGACGGGCTCCACAGGACCCGAGAGTAACGTGTGGCATGCGTAGGCGTTGGATGTCCAGCGAAAGCCAGATCATCTTCCCGTCAGAAATCCTTCTTTGGCAACGTCGAGATTTCTCATGCCTGTTTAAAACACAAAGGAAACCAAACTATGGGACCAGACCTTATTTCACTTTTTAGAATGAACTCTTTGTTATATCCAATGTTCTTTATAACGAGAGTTACTAATATCAGTATTTTCTTTTTTCTTAACACGTGAGTTAGTGATGAGCAGGCATGATGATGGATGATAAGATGATGATGATGATGATAGATGATTATGATGATGATAATAATATATAAATAATAAAAATAATATAAATAATAATATAATAATAATATAATAATAATAATAATAAAATAAGTATAATAATATAATAAATAATAATATAATAATAATAATAATAATAATAATAATAAAATTATTATTATTATAATTATAAATAATAATCATAATCATCATATCATAATCATAGATCATAATCTATATATCTAAATTAAAGGTTAGTGACATCATTGGGAACCACTTGAAAATGCCTCAGACACAAGACAAACACAACAAAAAAAAACAACCACACCACACCCAAACCACAACCACACTTTTATATCACCCAACACACACCCCAAGACCACACAACAGACCCCAAACAAACCCACACCCCACCACACACACAACTAACAAAAACACGATGACACAACACGACACAGATAAAAAGGAAACCAATGAGTATGAATGTATAACATATATACACTAACTGGAATGGATTCCCAGCTGGAAGGATTTGCTGTAATTTGTTTTACTGTAAGGAGAATCAAGGCATGAACAAACTAGTATTTTATTTTTTCGCGGGATGATAAAAATAAGAGCGCGCATTAGAAAGTCCACACAGCAGAGATTATGATCGGGCAATAGAGCATTAAGTTATAGAATGAGTCCAACGTTTGACTACAAGATTTCACAGATCATCCTGGCATAGTTTACTATAGAATATCTCAGAGTAGTATCAGCCCAAGTTGAGGACTCCTAATCATGTCATTTACCTTTTATATTTATTGAATCATTTATTATTATCATCATAATCATAATAAATGAACAGGTTAGGCTGGTCCTGTGTCGCTTGAGGCTGATTGATACTATTTGTGAGGACATTTGAGATTATGTGGTGGTTTGTTGCCAGTGAACAACTTATGGCACTTACACTAGCTATTGTATTATAGAGCAGATGTGGAAAACAATCAATTTACATGATGAATAGCAAAGAAAATAACAACTTTTTAATAAATATTTCCTTATTCCTCCATTGTTACTTTTGATGTTTGAAATGGTCTTTTTTGATAACACTTGTCACACAAATAGGATGGTGTAAACAAAAAATAATACTCTGAAATTTCTGATTAACTTTGACGCAAAACGCATCCTCTCGAGCTGAATAGCACATATACCTCGTCGACGGGGTCATTAGCACTCTGGCTCTGGGCTAAAACTCCAGTGTTTTTAACGCCGGGGGGGGGGGGGGGGGGGCACTTAGTATAATTGTGTGGATACGTGATGTGCCGCGGTGAGAACACCCGCCAATTTCAGGCCCAATTTCCCGCATCGCAGAGCATCTCAATTTCAGAAGTCACAGAAAATTTAGATTTTTTCACAGTTCCAGAGACCCCCAATTTGGCTGTTCGCGCTTCTGATTTTGGCTCGGGGCCGTGGCGCCAGACTTCGCCGTCGGCTGCAGGTTCCAGAGCATAGCTTTTGAAGGTTTTCTGAAGCTCAAGCAATTCCAGTTCCAGAGACCTCCATTTTTTCGCTCATCCGTTCATGAGCATCCGATTTTCGAATTTGGTGCGGCACATGAGGTATCACTTTGAAGTCGATGTGCCCCCCCCCCCCCAGGGTTTTTAACCAAGGGACTGGAATTGTTTTCGGAGAACTTGTGTGTATAACCTTTGAAAAATGTATGATTTCTGTAAAAAATCCAAATGCTATCGAGAGACAAAGAGCTTTCAAAACTTTTAGCTTAAATATGTTTCACTTTATAGATGATATTATTGGTAGGCACTTCAAAGTACATATTCAATCACCACAAAGATTATATACCAGATATTTTTACGTATTTGACCTTGTTTTTGTCCTTGGCAATCGATGTAAATGAGTAAGGAATCAACCACAGCATCATGAATTAAGGATTTCGCCTGAAACACCATAAAAGAATATTATAGCTATCAAAACATCTCGGAGGAGAAATGTCACATGTGACTCTCTGCATACAGTAGCTATGCAGTGATACAATCAAGTTAAAGGTATTGGCTAAAGCATTACCACCCAGTTAAACAAATCTGAGGCTACATGGTTCCCAATGCTAACCATTGTCTTTGATAAGGCTAAAAATGAAGCCCTGAAAAAAATTGGTATTTCAAGAATGATTATTTAGTGCTTTAAAGAAAGTGAATATCGTAAGTTGGATGCGGATTCACCCTGCCCATTTTCTCCCATAGATTTCTCTGTGTGTACACCTAGGCTATTAAACTCGCCCCGAGTTTAATTGTTTATTCCATCCATAACTTGCATGTGGCAGTGTAACTTTCCAAACTTTTGTATTCTAGGCGTGTTCATTTGTCCGACATATTGAAGCACTACTATGTAGTTCAGATATCCAGAAATTTTGACAAATTTTTTTAAATTGAAGCTCCACATGTTAGCCTATAGCTTTAAAATCTAAATAGCAAAGATTGGAAGAGGTCTCAATTTAGGACACATGTTCCAGAATCAAGCACATTGTTTCTGGCTGTGAAAATTTCAAAGGCATACAATTTCTCTTTCGTGTACATTATTACAATTACTACTAGACAGTGAAAATGTGCTGTGCAGCTTCTATATGTTCAATTTCTATAAGGGCGCGGAGATTCAATTGTTACATTAAAGGCACTGTAATACTACAGTGTTTCGCAGTTTAAAAAAATCTGAGCTGCATGATTCCCCATCTCAGTGTCCTCTGAATGGTCTAAAATGCAGCCCTGGTAAAAATTGCAGTCTTAAACGATCAGTTAAGTGCTTTAAAAAAAGTAAAAATCATTGAGAGACCATTCAGCTTCTCCATACACTGCTGTTTGCAGGATTTCCTATCGCCGCCGCGATAGGAACTTAACTGTGCCGAATTGAATCTGCAGCATATTGTAGCTAGTGACACATAAGACTGTCAAACTGGTGTTCTAAGGTTTCGATTTGTCGCATCCAAACAGCTACCAGAATATGGGAGAAAGCAAGGGTTTGACGAATCTTTTTTAATAAGGCTTCCAACACTGTTATATAGTGTCTTTTAATGCTTGTCTTCTCCTCAAATAAAAAATTTGAGACAATCCTTCGCAGCTGATTACTTCCAGCCAGTAATAATTATAAGTGTGTCTGTGTATATGTTTCAACTTAATTTGGTTTTGGGGCATTTTTTACTTCGCTCAATCATGTCATGCCGCTTTAACCATCAGATAGAACAATAAGAATTGAAGGTCTACTTCCAGGAATTAATAAAAGGTATAGAGCTACTTAAAACAGTGTAGCTGTATACCTTTAAAATCGAACACAGACATAGCCTGAATGTTAAACAAATACATCAGGGTTGTTTTTGTTTTTATTTTGTTAGTATTGTTGTTTTTTTTGTGTTGTTTTTATATAGTATTTATGATACAATTTACCAGTTTAGTTTCCATCCTGCACTACATTCTAGAGCCGCCTCTCTTTTTTACATAATTCAAATCACAATTCCAAGCCTGGCATATTCAAGTACACCAGTTCTAGTAGTAAAAATACAGACAACACTTTCCAAAAAAAATGAATCTTTTAATATAACACTCTCGATGAACTATCAAGTTTTTCTCAAAAATATTTTACTTATGACTGATCATCATTTTGTTGTTACTGCTGTTTTGGCCTATGGAACCTGATGTGCCCTGTGTTAAACCTCTATGGATTTTCAGAAATCTTGGAGGGCAACGTTAAATTTACATATCTCCAAATGGACTTTTGTGAACAATTTGCAAATTCAGAGCAGCCTAAACAGATACATGAATGCAATTTGAGAGTGTTACCCCCTGCAATCCGTACTAAAGAATAGAGAAAACATTGAGGATGGAAGGATGACATGTGATTTTTCACTTTTAAAGATTCTATGTCTATATATTATTATTTGTTGATTATATTACAATTCTGGAAATCTGCTACTGTGCATGAATATGGTCTAATTAGTTATGATTTTCATTTTCACATTCTTCTCTTGTTGGTTCTTGAAAGACTCTTCTACTTCTATCAATTTGTTTTTGTTAAGATTTGAATAAGGTCAATTCCTTATTTTAGTATCAAGTTACGTTTAGAACTAAATCATTTTCCAATAATGATAGTCAGCGAGGTAGAAAGATGACCCTGTAAGATATGGAATTAACTTTCATTAGGCTGATCTACATGATGTTTGCTTGTACCACTAAGTATGTATTGTGAGTCTTATCTGATGCCTCATGTGTGGAAGGCAGATGTTTTGACGAGAAGAAGATGATTATGATGAATGATGAGATGATGATTATGATGATATGATGATAATGGATCGATGAATGAGCAGGGAGAAAGGATGGATGAAACGAGTGATGGTGATGAGGATGATTATGATAATGAAACAATGTAATGAAAATGATCGGCATGATCAATCGATCACCATAACTAGTCTTGATCGAATGATGATTTATAATAACAGTGATAATGATGAAAAATGATGAAAAAGTGATGATAAATGATAAATATTGAACGGGTGATGGGATTAAATAATGATAAGGGATAATGCAATGAATGGTGATGATTTGAGATGGCGAATAATAATTTACAATTGTGACGATTAGTTGAGATTTTCGTTACTAACAGTCCAAGCTTACCGCGTTCCACATAATTCCTGGCCAATGTAATTCATCCTGCGCATCTGCTGGGCATCGTCTTGTGCATATCTTCCAAAGATCTTCAGCTTTAATTGGCTGGATTCTAGCAACTGGCACATAATTTGCTCTGAAGAGACTTAATCGATAGCAGATGCATAGAATTAATATAGATTTGAATAGATGGATAACAGATTGATAGATCCAAGAAAGACAAATATAGAAAGATAGATCGATAGATATTATGACAGATATAATAAATGATAACTTGAGATAAATAGGTAGAAAAAAAGAGATACGCGGAATTAGTACGATAGAAGGCAAGATAGACTAATTAAATAGAGAAGAATAAAATTTAGAGAAGATAGATCAACATCCTCAGGCATACAAACACTTCTCACAAAATTTAGCATGTAGTATAGTAGGGGTGGCGAAATTTGATGTGAACCTCATTCGATTATCGTGGCAAGAACAATACAGTCGATAAACACCGATTTATTGCCAGAGTTGAAAACAGATTTGTGATGAAGAAGATAAATCTATTAAGGCTGAACTTGCAGGCCCTTAAGGCTGTTATGCAAAATGTAGTCAAAACAATGTTGCTTTCTGTAGACGCCATAAGTTACCTACATGTAGATCAGGAGATTCATGGGTGCTCGGATTGTTTACATTTTTGAGTGGGCAGCGTGTTGATAGAGTTGTTATGATTGTTGATAGTTATACTAAATGCTCTACCACTTTCAATACCACAAGTTTGATAGCTGAAGAGAATGGAGGTGTCTGCTCTGATCGCCCCACCTCCCTGTCTACGACAGTAGCCACTCCGTGTGGCAGATATTCATTCATAGCTATAGATTTTTTGGTCCTCCCAGCTGCAGTGCATGGCATTTACGCTCGCCAGGTTTTCATAATCAATGTTACTTTTGGTCCACATCGTGCCTCTGGCGATATTTGCAATAATCCATGAGATCATTATCGTGTGACGATATTTTCAAGCATCGTGTAATTTTGCATATTATCTAAACATCGCCAGCCCTAGATTGTTAGATACATCAGAACAATGTGTATTAACAGTATGTACACTAATTAAACTCTTTGTTCACCATGTTGGTTTTTCTAAATAGGATGAATATGACAGACACCCTATGTTCTGCCCTATTGAATTTACAGCATAGATTAAACTGATTTAACCGAGAGACAAGATTTTTCACTGTAACTTTTTTTTTTAAACTAAAACATAATATGTAAGCTTATAGAACAACAAATGATAGATGCCTGGTTCTCTAATCCGACACGTCAGTTTCAGCTTCAACATTATTCAAGGCTAGATGAAGGGGCATTATTGATTATGAATTAACTGTATTGTATAACAATGTTTAACAGTTTTAAAAATGCTGAGCTACATGATTCCCTATGTTACCCAGGCTGGGTTGTTACCAGAGTGTTTAGAACGGTAGAAAAAGTGTATGCAAAGCTTAGGCTAGCGAAGTATGCGGTGCTATCGGCACCTCATAATCTTTCAATTACACATTAATCTAGAATTTTGTGGGCCGGGCGGCAAGGCTGAATTTACGCGTCGAGTACCGGGCAGAGATATTTGAAAGAGCAGGGTTAGCTCCGCCCGGTGTGGTGACAACGACTGGTTCCAGTGTCTCTGACTACTAGGTATAAAAATGATGGCCCTGAAAAAAAAAAAATCGCAGTTCATTCATCATGTACTTAAAAAAATATAAAATCATTGAGCAACATGTCCGTTTTCTCCATAGACTGCTGTTTTTGCAGAATTTTTATCTGCTGACCAATAATTCCATGTGCATTTCTCTATAAATATTTACGGTGACAGCATAACTGTTTGAAGTCTTGTTCTAATGGTGTTACAACTGTCCATTCAAAAACTGTAAGATAATGTCAGATAGCAAAGTTTGACATTTTTTTTAAATTGGGGCTTTCCACAAAGCTATAATATGATGTCTGTAAAGATAGGGTTTCAGGATTTGCAAGTCCATCACTTTCCCTTACTAATCATTACCAGAAACGGTATAAGTACTACAAATGGTGTGGTTTAAAAGTTTAAGATCCATAACATCACAAAGCTTCTTGTTTTTGCCGAATATATTATTATTAGTACTATATGCTGACAGAATATCTGTTCGTCTGTGAGTTAATTTTGCTCAAGATTGCTAGACATAATTATGTGTTATGATGCACGCAGTGCAGTAATGACTACGTTATTTGACTATGGTCAAGCAGAGGCATAACTCTGCAGACCTTGGCTAAAGCGGTCACGATAGACAGTTTTGGAACTAAACGGATCGTGCCCGCTCACTTTTTACAAATTTTGAAGTTAAGCCATCCCAGATTTTCACCTAAAACTAGGTATTCTAGACCCAACGGTTCTATGAAAGGTGTTTATTTATTACTATTCTGCACAATTGTGAATGATTTGAAGCTGATTTCTTCGTCTTTGCCATTTTCTGGCATGCAAATCCTGAGCCATATTTTAAAGTTTGGATCTACACCAGAACAATTAACTATCAGCGTGTTTGCATTGCGGGTTGTTTTCCAGAATGAACCAAGTAATGGAGTAGAAAATCTCAATAGAAACAGACCTTTTACCGCCATTGATGCCCGTCTTTTAGGCGGAGAAAATTTCGCCGGTATTTATCCTGCTTTTTTTGCAGGATCATAAGCGGAGCGCTAACGTAAGATAGCCGTAGACGTCATTCGAAAACAGCCGCAACTGGAATACAACCTAGTTAACAACTGAAATCACAAAACATGTGATTGGAATACGTGACCCCTGGCTACAGCGTGTGTGGTTTGATGAGCACTAAATTTGACCCGTAGCACGTCCACAATACCTTGCGGCAACTCCAGGTCAACAGACCAGCCGGTAATCGTACGATCCCGGTAGGAATGCATACACTTGTGGAAAACGCGAATCCAATAGAAACCACTGCTCTCCCGCTATTAGCCGATTGAATTTATGCGTGGATAAAACGGTAGGCTCATAGAAAGCATGTCTGTGTGTTTAGTTTGAGAACACTAACCTCACCATCGCATGCTCCAGTCCCATCGTCATCACCGCCATGTCCCTCCCAGTTCCACACGTCAGTGCTTCAGGGTGGTGACAGTCGATGACGGTGCTGCATA
>JZLH01S0601262.1:81340-101402 GCA_001188425.1 Eucidaris tribuloides
GGGCTGTTTCATAAAGCTGTTCGTATATTATGCATATTGACTTTCGACGGGACTTGAATATGGCAAGCAAGTGTGATTCCTCAACTATGGAATCACATACTCTAACATTCAAATATGTAAAACATAGATTAACATTTCTTATGATAACCACTTAACTGGAGGCATTTCAATGCAAGCTTTGTCTTTGCGGCAAATCTAATTAATTCAACTTTCCTCAAAATGCAATGAAAAAAAATTCGCATTTACTTGGCACTTCATTTCTAGTATTCGTTTTTAAAGTCGATACGTTAATTTATGAACAGGCTTAATGAAACAGCGCCATAGTTGCGTAAAAAAAAACTATGAAGATGCAGGTTCTGAAAAATTGTACGGGGGGTAAGTCACAGAGTAGTCTTTTTTGTGACCTACAATTCTTAATGCGAGATGAAACTGCTTACAAATTATATATTTGAGAAATATCTGACTTACCTTCATTTGCATACTTTTTCTGTGCCTCCTGTATTGCCGGATGTAAACGAAATGAACGTCTTTCTCTGACTGGATGGAAACTTTCTCTATCATCTTCTCAAGTATAAGTCTTGAAACACAAATAACAGAAGGACATATTACAAAGTATCACTTATCATAGGAAAATGTTTTCGAGTATGCGAACTGTGGCTTATAGCAAAGAAAGCAGGATGGGTGGGCGATACTCAATGTAAAGATGGGGGGTCATATCGTACAGAATAGGAATGTAATGAGAAAACAAGGATGGAGTCACGTTGGGAGCGGGCCGGCCATTCGCTGAGGCACAACGCGGCCTGGGAAAAATATTTCCATGACATTTATAAGTGGGATTCGGTCCGAGGCCAAAGGGCCAAGGCCGGCAAAAATCCGGCTCGGATACATCCCTGATGGAAAACAACATGTCACCCTTGCGTCCTTTGAGATTGATGACATTTTCCATGATAATTCGTCTTCTTCATCATCATCATCTATTCATCATCATCATAATATCATACATCAGACATCATCATCTCTCATCATCATCATCATCATCAGACATATCAAATATCATCATCATAGCATCCATCATCATCAGCAACATACAATTTATATCCTCATCACATCATCACTCCATAAACATCATCATCCATTCATCACAGTCATCATCATCATCAACATCAACATCAACATCATCATCATCACCAGACAGCGGGATAAAAGGTCGATCCTGTGAACATCCTGGTCTATAGCAGGTTGACTGACAATACTGAAAAACTTTCACAAGTACTGTGCAGGAGAGTCAGCACAGACTGTAAACTTTATCTTACCAGAAATTGTCCAATCTGATTTTAAATCTGTCCACAGATGGTGCATTTACTACATGATCTGGGAGACTATTCCAGTTATTAACGAAAATGTTGACTATAACAATGCTTCTTCACATTTAGTCTGCTCCTGTTAACATGTAATTTCAAGACTACAATGTAAGGGCAGCACTTGCATCCCAACTCAACCCCTCCCCCCCCCAAAAAAAACAACTAAAAACTACAGTAATACAGAATCAGTGGCATGATGCTTAACAGAACTCACAACCTGTCCATGGTGTCCTTTGGTAGGACATCTACGTCATCAATTTTTCATAGTTTTGGATCTTGGATGCTGATATCCAGGCACCAAAGGGGCCACATGAATCATTGAAAAAATGTTGCATCCCCTTGTCATGCAATCTGCCAAAGTTGGATACAATTACATTAAGATGACATTTTCAATTTTCCCCTTTGCCCCCCCCCCCCCTTAAACGGCAAGGTTCACCCTGATATCAAGTTGGTTTTAATAAAAGCAGAACAATGATAGAAACATATTAATGAAAGTTTGGAGAAAATCCACCAAAGAATAACAGAGTTATGAGGTTTCAAAGTATTAAATTTATGATGTCACATGCGAGAAACTCCCCATATGTTGTGTGATATAAATTCCATTAAAGTCTCGTTTTCTCAGAAATTTGAAAATGATTTTACCTGTGCATTCAATATATTATCATAAACATTATTTCACACACGCTTCTATGAAAAAACCCCATTCAATTATCATGAACCATTAAGAAATGGCAATTTATGGAATTTATATTACATGACATGTGGGGAGCTGCTCGCATGTGACGTCACAAATTGAAAACTTTGAAACCTCATAACTATGTTATTCTTTGGTGGATTTTCGCCAAACTTTCATCAATATGTTTCTCTCATCGTTCTGCTTTTATTGAAACCAACTTGATGTCAGGGTGAACCTTGCCTTTAAACGCACCACGTTATTCCCTTCTCAGGCCCAAATGGGACCCATATGCACAGTTGTTGTTGTTGTTGTTGGTTTTGACGGCGCATGTCAATCCATGTCCGATTATTCACGCCAACATTTCATGAACCAACTTTTATTATTCACTTATGAGGGCATCAATACACAATATGAATTAGCTGTTACTTCTTGACCTGGAAAGGACAATGATTTAAATAATTATGCATAGTTTAGGCATTTTAATAGTTTTTTTTTGGGGGGGGGGTCAGGTGTACCATTTCAATTTGAGGAAACTTAAATTTACGTTCCCTATTAAAGGTCAGTGACAGGATTGGGAACACTTGAAAATGCCTGAAGAATCAAATGAGTTGAAATATATGCCAACTATACACCAGCTGGAGTGGATATACCAGCTAGAAGGATTTGTCCCTAATTTGTTTATCTAAGGAGAATCAAGCATGAACACTAATTCTATCGGGGTACGATAAAAATACGTCCCATAGAGAGCCACACAGCAGGTTTGCCTGCTACGAGTGATATTGACATTAATTTTTTTAGAATGAGTCAACTTTTGACTACCAAATTTTCACAGTAGAATCCTTGCAGAGTTTACTTGATTCTAAAATGATTTCACCCTAAGCTGAGGAGTACCCCCAATCATGTCATTTACCTTTAAGAATCATTCTTGTCAATCATGCAAGGAGCTGAGTCTAACTTGCCGTCATATAGGTGTACTTACTCAATGTGTTCATCGTCAATGTAAGAGTATTCAAAGTCTTCAGTGTTGGAGGGCTCCACCAGGCCCAGCAGTAACGTGTGATCGCGTAGGCGTTGGATGTCCAGCGAAAGCAGATCATCTTCCGTCAGAAATCCTTTCTTGGCAACGTCGAGCATTTCCCATGCCTGTTAAAACACAAAGGAAATCCAAACTATGGGACCAGAGATTTTACTTTTTTAGAATGAAATTTTGTTATATCAATGTTCTTTATAACGAGAGTGTACTATATCAGTATTTTCTTTTTTCTTAACACGTAGAGACATTATGATGATGATGATGATGATTATGATGATGATGATGATAATAATAATAATAATTATTATTATTATGATAATAATAATAATCATAATTATAATAATAATAATAATCATAATCATAATCGTAATAATTATAATTATAATAATCATAATCATAATCATCATAATCATAATCATAATCATAATCATAATCATAATATTAAAGGTTAGTGACATCATTGGGAACACTTGAAAATGCCTCAAGAACCAAATGAGTTGAAATGTATACACACTAACTGGAATGGATCTCCCAGCTGGAAGGATTTGTCTGTAATTTGTTTACTTAAGGAGAATCAAGCATGAACATACTAGTATTTTATTTTTTTCCGGGATGATAAAAATAAGACCCATAGAAAGCCACACAGCAGGTTTGCCTGCCACGAGGGACAATAGACATTAGTTATTCTAGAATGAGTCAACGTTTGACTACAAGATTTTCACAGGATCATCCTGGCATAGTTTACTTGATTCTAGAGTAGTATCAACCCAAGTTGAGGACTACCCCCAATCATGTCATTTACCTTTAATATTATTATCAATCATTTATTATTATCATCATCATCATTATGAAAACTCAGGTTGGCTGGTCTGTGTCCTTGAGGCTGATTGATACTAAGTTTAGCAGATGGGAAACAACCATTCGCTGGAGTTATGTAATGAGAGATGAAAGTTTGTTGCCAGTGAAACAACTCTGCTGCCTTACACTAGCCATTTATCATAGAGACAGATAGTGAAAACCATCAATTATCATGATGAAAGCAAAGAAATACAACTTTTTAATAATCATTTCTTCCTTATTCTCCATTGTACTTTGATGTTTGAAATGTCTTTTTGATAACACCTTGTCACAACAAATAGTATGGTGTTAACAAAAAATGATATTCTGAAATTTCTGATTAACTTTGACAAAACCATCCTCCGAACTGAAATACAATATACCTCTCGACCGGTCATTAAGTACTCTGGGTGCTGGGCTAAAACTCCAGGTGTTTTAACCAGGGACTGAATTGTTTTGGACTTGTGTGTATTACCTTTGAAAAATGTATGATTTTCTGTAAAAATCCAAATGCTATCGAGACAAGACATTTCAACTTTTGCTTCAATATGTCTTCACTTTAAGATAAATATTATTGGTAGGAACTTCAGTGATGTTTGTCATTCATATTAAAAGGTATGGAACTGACTGTCTTCTCGGCGATCCGGTGGGCCGATAGTACCCTATTAAGGTTACACGTGGGCGAGCCAGTGCAGCGTTTACACCCAAAGTGTTAAAGACACTATGTAACACTGTGAAAGACCCGTTTAAAAAATTGTCGAACTTTGCTATCTGACATATCTGACAGTGTTTGAATGGACAAATAAACACCTTAGAACACAAAAGTTTGGACAGTTATGCTGTCACTAGTACAATATGTGCAGATACAAATTGGCACATTAATTTCCTATCAGGCGATAGGAAATTCTGCAACACAGCACTCTATGGGGGAAAGCTGGAATGGTCTCTCAATGATTTTTACTTTTTTAAAGCATGCACTTAATGATCGTTTTAAACTGAAATTTTTTCAGGGCTTCATTTTAGACCATGTCAGAGACACTGGTAGCATGGGGACTCATGCAGCTCAGATTTTTTTTAAACTGGAAACATTGTTATACAATGCCTTTAAGGTCACAGAGCTACCCATCTTCAGAGTTTTGCAGAGAAAATTGTGCAGTTTTATTCGAGGTTTTTGTGTCATCTAGCCAGCATCTCTCAATCACACAAGGATAACCAGATATTTTTACGTATTTGACCTTGTTTTTTGTCCTTGGCAATGTGTACAATGATAAGAACCAACCACAAATCATGATTACACTTCCTGTGAAACACATAAAAAATATTACTATTCAAAAACATCTCGGAGGACAAATGTCACATGTGACTCTGTGTGACTCTCTGTAACAGTACTATGAGTGATACATCAAAGTTAAAGGTGTTGGCTAAAATTTACCACTGTTAAAAAAATCTGAGCCACATGATTGTCCATGCTACCAGTGTCTTTGACGAGGTCTAAAAATGAAGCCCTGCAAAAAATGTACTTCAAAATGATTATTTAGTGCTTTAAAAAAGTGAAAATCGTAAGTTAATCAGATTCACCTTCCCATTTTCTCCCATAGACTTACTGTGTGTACACCTAGGCTGTTAAAACTCGCCCCAAGTTTTAATTGTTTATTCATGCATAACTTGCCATTGGCAGTGTAACTTTCCAAACTTTTGTATTCTAGGGTGTTTATTTGTCCAAATGAACACTACTATGTAGTTCAGATACCAAAATTTGACAATTTTTTAAATTGGAAGCTCCACAATGTTAGCCTATCACTTTAAACTAAAATAGCAAGATTGGAAGAGGTCCTCAATTTAGGACACAATGCTCCCAGAATCAAGCACATTGTTAAAAGTTTCTGCTGTGAAAATTTCAAAGGCATAAATTTTCTCTTCGTTGTACAATTATTACAATTACTACTAGGACAGTGAAATGTGCTGTGCAGCTTTCTATATGTTCAATTTCTATAAGGGCGTGAGTTTCATTGTTACATAAAGGCAACTGTAACAAGTGTTTCCAGTTTAAAAATCTGAGCTGCATGATTCCCCATGCTACAGTGTACTCTGACATGGTCTAAAAATGAAGCCCTGAAAAAATTGCAGTTTAAACGATCAGTAAGTGCTTTAATAAAAGTAAAAATCATTGAGAGACCATTCCAGCTTTTCCCCCATAGACTGCTGTGTTGCAGATTTCCTATCGCCCGATAGGAACTTATGTGCCAATTTGAATCTGCACATATTGTACTAGTGACAGCATAACTGTCCAAAACTTGGTTGTTCTAAGTGTTTATATTTGTCCATCCAAACACTACCAGATATGTCAGAAGCAAGGTTGACAATTTTTTAAAATAAGGCTTCCACACTGTTATATAGTGTCTTTAATGCTTGTTTCTCCTCAAGTAAAACAATTTGGACCAAAACCTTCCAGCTTGATTACTTCCAGCCACTATATGTATGAGTATTGGTATATGTTTCAACTCATTTGGTTTTGGGGGCATTTTTGACATCACCCAATCATGTCACTGCCCTTTAATCATCAGATAGGTAATAAGATTGAAGGTCTACTTCCAGGGATTTAATAAAAGGTACAGAGTGCTTAATAACATGTATATCTTTAACCCCTTGGGGATGACAGGCTTGCACAGAAGCCCAGTAATTCTCACAAACAGAGACAGGTTTCTTAATTTTCTGTGGTAAAAATGTGTTTTTAGTGGGTTGCAACCAATTGCAGGGACTATTGCTTCACTTTATATGAAAGGTTTGGCAATTTGGGGGGATTTTATGGAAGCATTTTGTCTCAGAGTGTGAGAAGTACTGGGCTTCTGTACAAGCCCGTCGTCCCCAAAGGGTTAATCAAACGCAGACGACTAGCCTGAATGTTAAACAAATACATCAGGGTTGTTTTTGTTTTATTTTGTTAGTATTGTTGTTTTTTGTGTTGTTTTTATATTGTATTTATGATACAATTTACCAGTTAGCTTCCATTCTGCACTACCATTCTAGAGCCCCTCTCTTTTTACATAATTCAAATCACAATTACAAGCCTGAATATTCAAGTACCAGTTCCAGTAGTAAAAATACTAGACAACACATTTCCAAAAAAAAATGAATCTTTTAATATACACTCTCAAAGAACTATCAAGTTTTTCTCATAATTTTTTACTTATGACAGATCACTCATTTTGTTGTTAACCTGTTGGCTACGGGAACCGGATGTGCCCTGTGTTAACTCTATGGGATTTTCAGAATCTTGGAGGCAACGGGTTAAAATTTACATATCTCCCAAATGGATTTTGTGAACAACTTGCACGATTCAGGCTCTAAACAGATACATGATGCAATTTTGAGGGTTACCCCACTGCAATCAGTATCAAAGAATAGAGAAAACATTGAGAATGGAAAGATGGCATTGATGCCATCAAGAATCTTGATGCTATCAAGAATCTATGCAGGATAACAATGATAAAACAACTTTATGAAACTGCAAACTTGTGGTCAAGAATCATGGCTTAAAGTAGATCATCAACATTTCTTTGGGCTTGGAGAAGGACTCTTCTACTTCCTATCAATTTGTTTTTGTTAGATTTGAATAAGGTCAATTGCTAATTTTAGTATCAAGCTACCTTTAGAACTAAATCATTTTCCATTAAAGTAGTCACGAGGTAAAAGATGACCCTGTAAGATATATAATTAACTCATCAGGACTGATCTACATGATGTTTGCTTGGTACCAACAAGTATGTCACTGATCCCTGCATGTGTGGGAAGCAGATGTTTTGATGATGAAGATGATGATGATGATGATGATGACAGGGAGAAGGATGGTGATGAGGATGGTGGTGATAAGGATGATGATGACGATGATGATGATGAAAGATAATGATACTTATGATCACAATAATGGTGACAACGATGATGGTGATGAGGAAGATTATGATAATGAAAACAATGTAATGAAAATGATGATGATCATGATCACCATACTACTGATTTAATGGATGATTATAATAATGGTGATACTGAAGGTGATGAGGATGATAATGATGAAAGTGATGACAAAAGTGATGATAAAATGTGACCGCCCAGCTCAAAACCTACAAAAAGTAGGCCAAAATTAATTTTCACTTTTCTACATAGTTTTAAAGAGTAAGCTCTTAGCTTTAAAATGATATATAACTTGTTAAAATTGGACCACCCTAACCTATTCAAAATGTCACTGAAACACGAGAGATGTTGGGAGGTGCAGTTTCACAGAAAAGGGAGAAAACAGGATTTAAAGATTACGTTCACTCAGGTGCGCCATGCAAAAGCACAGGTCCGAAATAAATGTGGTCCAGAAAAACTGCCAATACCTCGGTTTCAGTTTCGTTTTAAGCCACCAAGTTTTGACAGTAGAAGGAAAAAAAATTACTCTTTCAAATTAGATAAACTTTGAAAATTTGAGTTGGTCAACCCAAATGACACATTTGAACTATTACAGAGAATCATATTCTGCGACTTTTTGTTGGTTTGGAGCTGGGCGGTCACAAATGATAAAATTGATGGTGGTGAGGATAATAATGATCATAATAATAATGGCAATGATGGTGATGATGATGGAGATGGCGATAATAATCACAATGGTGATGATATTGAGATTATGTTAATAACAGTCCAAGCTTACCCGCTCCACATATTCCTGCAATGTATCATCCTGCATCTCTGGCATCGTCTTTTGCATATCTTCCAAAAGATCTTCAGCTGTAACTTGGCCATGATTCTTCGCAAACTGTACATAATTTGCTCTGAAGAGATTAATCGATAGACAGATCAATAGATATGTAGATTGATAGATGGATAGACAGATTGATAGATCCACAGAAAGATAAATAAAGAAAGATAGATCAATGGATATATTGACAGAAAAATGAATAGATAAATTGAGATAAATAGATAGAAAAAGAGATAGACGGAATAGTAGATAGATAACAAGATAGACTAATTAATAGAAAGATAAAATTTAGAGAGATAGATCAACATCTCAAGCATACAAACACTTCCATCACAAAATTACATGTACATGTAGACTATAGATACATCAGAACAATGTGTATTAAACAGTATCGTCGGCGTTCATCCGAACCGTCGTATCAGTCGATTTTGGTCAAAATATCGATTTTGAGATTTTTGCAGAAAATGAAAGTACAAGTCCTACTCTATACATGGTTAAATTTTTAGGCAGCAATTTATTTTATTTTTTGAGATATGTGGGGATTTTAAAGGCGATGCCATATAAATTTTTGATAAAATGTGCAAATCCCATTGGAAACATGTGCTGTAGCACAGCAAACAACAACTGCGCGCACTTAATATGCAAATACGCGGTCAGCATACGCGCTGCATTGACTTTGCACGTGAAAGAGAGATACGACGGTTTGCTTGATCGCGCGTATTGAAAATGCGGTCAGCGTTGTTGAACTCCCTATGGCGTTTTAGTACAGGGAAAATCTAAACCGCTCAAACCAAAATTACAAGCATGTAGCTCTTTTGCGATATTTTCTCTGATTCTTGGTTCTGTGTAAAAAATAAAGATATCAACCATGTATATTTCTAGCAATGAACATCTTGTAATGCTTGGGACAAAAAGTTGCAATTATAGTCAACTTTGAAGTCGATTTACTCTGAAATGAGTTTCACACTGTCGTATCGCGATACAACGGTTCGGATGACCGCCGATGGTATGTACACATACAGTAATTAAACTCTTTGGTTCACATGTTGTGTTTTCTAAATGGGATGAAATATGACAGACACCCAGTTCTGCACCTTTGATTTACCACATAGTTTAAACTGATTTAACACGAGAGACAAATTTTTCACTGTAACTTTTTTTTTAAACTAAAACTTAATATGTAACTTTAAGAAAAACAAATGATAGGATGCCTGGTTCTCCACTCGTCAGTTTCAGCTCAGGTAATTCCAGGATAGACGAAGGGGCATTATTGGTCAAGCATGAATTAACTGTATTGTATAACAATGTTTACAGTTTTAAAAATCTGAGCTTCATGCTTCCCTATGTTACCAGTGTCTCTGACTACTAGGTATAAAAGTGAAGCCCTGAAAAAAAAAAATCGCAGTTCATTCATCATGTACTTGAAAAATAAAAATCATTGAGCGACCATTCCAGTTTTCTCCCATACACTGCTGTTTTGCAGAATTTTCATCTGCTGGCAATAATTCAGGTGCAAATTTTTATCTATAAAAATTTTAAGAATGGCAGCATTACTGTCTGAAATTCTGTGTTCTAGGGTGTTTATTTATCCATTCAAACACTGTCAGATATATCAGATAGCAAAGTTTGACAATTTTTTCATTGGGGCTTCCACAAAGTTATATAAATATCTTTACAGATAGGTTTCAGGATTTGCAAGTCCATCATTCATTTCCTTTTACTATCATCACAAAATGGTAGTAAAGTACTTACAAATAGTGTGTTGAGATCCGTACATCACAAATTTCTTGTTTTATGTGAAAAACTAATAACGATATGATACCAGAATTTGTTTGTTCTATGAGTGTAAATTTTCCTAAAATTGCAGAACATGGTTATGTGTACGTTCACACAGCGCAGCGGTCAAGAGTGTGACTGACTACGTACGTTGATATGGTCAAGCAGCGAACTCTGCGTGACCTTTGGCTAGCGGCTGATTAGAGAATTTTGGAACTAATGGAATGTGCCCGTCACTTTACAAATTTCGAAGTTTAACCATCCAGATTTTCACCCAAACTATGTATTCTACCCAAAGGTTCTAGACAGGTGTTTATACTAATCTTCACAGTGTTAATAATTTGAGCTGATTTCATTCGTTTTGCCATTTTCTGGCATGCAAATCCTGAACCCTATCTTTAAATTTGGATCTACCAACAAAACAATTAACTATCAGCGTGTTTCTATTGAAGGATGTTTTCCGGAATGAACCGGCTAATGGAGTAGAAAATCTCAATCGAAACAGACCTTCTACGCCATTATCCGTCTTTTTAGCGGAGAAAATTTCGCCGGTATTTATCCTGCTTTTTGCGGGATCATAGCGGAAAGCTAAACCGTAAGATTCCGATTTCAATAGAAACAGCCGGCAACTGGTATCAACCAGTTACCAACCGGAAATCAACAAAACCACGTGATTGGAATACGTGACCCCTGGCTGCAACGCGCGCATTTGATTGAGCATAAATTTGACGTAGCGCATCCCACAATACCTTGCGGCAACCCAGGTCAACGGACTCTTGGCCAGTAATCGTTCGATCCCGGTAGGATTGATCACACTTGGTGGAAAACGCAATCCAATAGAAACACATGCTCTCCGCTACTAGCCGGTTAAATTTTATCCGGATAAATATGGTAGGCTCAATAGAAACATGCTTGTGTGTTTATTTGAGACACTAACCTCACCATCCATGCATCCAAGTTCCCCATCGTCATCACCCCATGTCCCTCCCAGTTCCACAACACGTCCACGTCGCTCAGCGGTGTGAAGTCGATGACGGTCTCATTACAGCCCGTGTCGTCAAAGTTCATGGTCTCCGAAGGAAAAAGTCTAGGTCTCAGAGGTGAAAAGTTCGGTCTCGACACACAAAGGTCTTGTTCTTGGAACAAATGGTAAAGGTCTTGGTCCCGGAGACCACTGCAGTGTTGTAATCTCAAAGTCTCATTCTCGAGGCCAAATTTTGGAGGTCTCGGTCTCAAAAACACAGATCTCGGTCTCGGAGGTGCAAGTCTTGGTCTTAAAACTCAAGATCTCAGTCTCGGAACAAATGGTCAAGGTCTTGGTCTTGGTCTTGAAATCGAGACCGAGACTACAACAGTGAAAAACACCTACTGGTCAAGTTACTGGTCAAGCATGATTTAAATTATACACCGCCAAATGGATTAAATGCATGCTTTATTTGAGACACTCACCTCACCATCCAGGCATCCAAGTTCCCCATCGTCATCACACCATGTCCCTCCCAGTTCCACAACACATCCACGTCGCTCAACGGCGTGAAGTCGATGACGGTCTCGTTACAGCCCGTGTCGTCAAAGTTCGGGATTCGGGAGAAGAGCACGGACACTGCCAAGTTGGGGTCACCGTACGATGATACCTGATGATAGTAACCTGGTAGAGATTGAATTATAAATCAGGGTTGGTATTGTTTATAAGTTGTTAATTTTACAATTTTTTTTGGAAATCTTGTTTTTATATTCAAATCAGATTTTTAAATTGTTTTTTTTAAAGCCCACGTATAGTTTTGGTAAATGGTAAAAAATGAAATTCTTAAGAATTATGCTTTTTTTAGAAACACCCGATATATGATCTATCAACAAAATTGCTTATGCTTGCTCTGAAACACTTCCCCCCGACCTTTCCCATATGTAATGACCATACCGTGAGATGTTCCCCTACAATTTCAACACCACAGTTTGTCATTATAAACAATCTTCAGTGGGTTGTTACATGTATCTGATATCTAGGGTGACAATAGAATACTTTGTGACTGATTGACAAAAAAGTTGCCTGATCAATCAAAATATACTTGGGCTTTAATTTAAATCACATTTTAAAATTAATATTCAGATCAATTTTTTCCTGTTTTAACTCAAACAGTACATGTACCCCATACATTGGGAAACAGTTGATTTTAATAGAATTTGAATCAATGCATCATTTAAAAACATTAAACCTTGAAGTTGTTAAAATTTTTAAAGGGCATAAAAAACAAAGGGTACTGAGACTAAAGAAAGGGGTACCAAATGCTATGCTCTGGTTGGGCTTTGATTAATCCCTGCCCTGTGTTAAAGGGAAATGGCAAGATTGGATGAAATCCACAATTTAGGACAAAATGCTCTCTGTTAATTTCTACTGTGAAAATTTCATAGTCACACCTTTCCTATTTGTTGTGCAGAAATGCTGTGACAGTGAAATTTGTAATGTAGCTTTCTATGGGATCAATTTCTATCAGGGCCAGAGTTCAATTCAAATCTGATAAATTAGTGCTCGTTCCTCCTCAAGTTAACAAATTCAAGACAAATCCTTCCAGCCTGAATATACACTCCAGCCAGTACATTGGTAATGTTTCAACCCATTTGGTTCTTGAGGCATCTGTTACTTTATCAATCATGTAACGATAGTGTGTTTCATCTGCTACCAGCAAATGTTATCAAGTGTCAGCCATCCCAGACAACAGCCTCATGAGATGCGTTGCCGAGCAACTCCGCATCACTCAATCTCCAATGGACTGGCACTTGATAGAGTCTGCTGGCAGCATGTCATATTCAATTACAAATAAGGTCAATTCTTTCGATTGATAATTCTTCAAGCCCAATACAATAATCATAATTGAAATCCAAATTGCACTTTTCCCTTTAAAATTCAAGTATTCCTCAATCTTTCACAAAGTATGGTATTGTCATGCCAGACATTAGGAAATAATATACTGTAGGCCTACATGTAAAATGTACTTTGTTCATAATGTAAGCAGGGAGTAGATATAAATACATCTCCTACAGTGTATAGGGGGGGGGGAAGTTTTTTTATTTTTCACAATTTTTTCGAAAATGGAAATGTAATACAGTGTGTGATTTTCAGAGCATTAATAATGGTATAGGTCTATCTAAAAATACAAAAGGCAGCAAGGAGGAAAATTTCCCTTTTCACCATCTAGGCCTACATGCTGCTTTAAATCAGTTGCAATATATCATAATGCACAAATGGAAATCTAGTCACTTCGGATTGCATTATGAAATATGAAAATATATATTCCATATTTACAACACATTCTAAGAATTTCCAGTGCAAGTCAGATCTGTTCTATGCACTGAAGCCTGCGAGTAATAACAGAGCAGCTCAGTGCTTCTCAGACTAGAATGACTCATGTTTTAACAGTCCACTGTCATAGCTCAAGATACAATTCATCCACAAAGGAGATACGATTATTTTTAACCCATTGCCTGCGATATTCTGTAATTCCCATAGAGTTACTACATGGGTTAAAAAACATGAAAATTATGTATCAGTATATTAACCTGCTAAAGACTAGACACAAGATATCTCATAGTTTGGTCTATGGGAAATGCATGTTAAAGCAAAATCAAACCATCTTCAACGGGTTAATAACTGTGCATTGCCATAGTGCTATGGTTGTACACATTGTACATGAAAAGCATGCTGTATGTTATCAAAACATCAAGTGTTTTTTTTGTATTGCATGATAGGAAATAATGGTGCCTCATTTTTGTAATTTGAGTCAAGATAGGGTGTTATTCTACTCCCCTTTTAATAGTGTACCTTATAAGAGGGAAATAAAGTTAAATCAAAAGCCATGAGTTGTGAAAACTTAAAATATCGAGACAACATGGAAAAATTAATAACAAAATTTACTTTTTGGAACGAACAGGCAATCTCCCGCATTGATGGTTATATTAGACCACCTCACTTTGGCGATGTCCGGGTATTGTATCAGGTCGACGCTGTGCGTGTCGACTTCCGAGAAACCCCCGATCTCCCGCTTCGGCTCCCACGCCTTGTACAGCCACTTTTCGTACTTGTACTCGATCAGCTTCCAGTACTTGGTTCCCCTTAGCAGGCAGTTGATGGCGTTAAAGGCATCCTTGTGGATGATGCTGTGAGTGTTGCCGGAGCTCATCCAGAGGTCGACCTCGACGATGCGGTTACGCATATTCCCGCACGAGATGCACGGTGGAATGCTGATGTCCTTGTACATTGGCTGTGGCAGCTGGGATACGATGTACGTGTCCTTCTTGCGGAACGACCGCAGAAAATTTGCCAGCGTGTCTCTGCCGAGTCCCTTTTCTCCTGTGGGGATGGGACTGTTACTTTCGTGTTTTCCCTCCAGTCTAATTTCCAGGTCACCATAAGTTTCGCTTAAGTAGTCCTCCGTCCAAAGCGCGTACCCCGGACTGTGGGCTGCGGCTCCACGCAAGATTGCCGCTTTTCCGTGAGCGACGTACTCGTCCCAGAATGTCTGCGGGTCCGGGATTTCGTATATCTCGTCGATGACCACATCTGGGGGGCGGTGTCCACCGAAAGGTTGCAGATGTCCGGGGGGAAACTGGTCACCACCGAGGACCCAGGGAATTTGGCAGATGATGGCAATGAAGAAGATCATGGTTATCACTTGAGTCTGGTTGACACTTGCAGGACAAATCTGGAAAGAAAAATCAGAGCGAACTATAGATGAAAATCAGCCATTCCGTGTAAGCGTCACGCGAGTCACGCATGCTGTACGTCACACAAGTCACAAACCAGAATATAGATCAAAAACCGAGAAAATAGTGAAGCCGGTTGCTTTACCTGATCATGTAAAGCATAATACCATACCCTGGCTTTGGTGACATCATAACATACAAAATGCCTATGATCATGTGACGACTTACAAGAAATGCTGAAATGTATCAATTCAACTTTCCCACAGTCCATTAAAATCGATACAACTTCACTGCTTGGCAAATAGCAGCAATGAACAACCACACGGTTTAAAACTACAAGACCCAACTTGGGATTGGTGCAACAAAATCTTTTGTAAAGAACACTCGGAACAAATTCACCAACTACACATGAATATACCCACTGTTTGGTAGGAATTAATTTTATCGTTTATCAAAGATCCACTAAGAGGCATACTGCCATTGATCGGGAAGTCGTTCAAGGGTTGTTTATATTCTGTGGGCAAATCAACACAAGACCTAATTTGACACATGAGGGGGTTCTGTTTGGGTTAAATTGCAGGCCTTGAACTCGTTCGGTTGACAAAAAAGAGGAAGAAAATTAGGAGTAAAATTCTCCAAAAAGTTAGGAGAAATGAGTAGGATTTCAATCCACCAAGTGGAGGAAAGTAGAATATTTACAAGTAGTAACTTGAAGCAGTAACCCGAGGAAAAATGCAAAACATGCAGAATAGGCTGAAAAAAATTCTAAAATTGTGTAAAAAGCGGAGATCGTGGAAAAAAAACTTTCCTATCACAAACTGGTAATCGAGAATTACCAATAGGCGTACATTTCTTTTACGATTTGTTGCGCCGGGGGGGGGGGCGGGGGGGGATCGGAAAGGTCCCTCCAGGCTGCATGCCAGAATGTGTATAAGTGCTGCAGTGTACCAGTGTTTGGTCTTTAAGGACATTTGCAGTGAAAATGGTCAATGATATTGCACAAAATTAATAAGAAGTGATCTTAGCTGACGAGAATTGTTGAATGACAGAAGTCCTAAACATAAATAATAGAGCTGAGTTGTTTTATATTTGTTTGGTAAAAGGACTCTACGGAAATATCAAGTTCTGCTAGTGAGATGTAGATCCTTTGTTAGACTATTTACAATATAAACACACTTCAAATATTTATAGAAATACATGTAAACAATAGAACTACAAATATCTTTTACAACGTGGATGATTATATCTTACGTTTAAATTTAATTGGGAAGGGTCTGGGAGGCAGGGAAACCCTCTCCCAGGGTGAGAAAATTTGCATTTCACCTTCAAAAAAGTATTTGCCCCCAAGTAGACAAGTCTTAAATGATCTAAATGAAAACCTGGATGAAGGCATGAAAGGGATACCCCTGTGAACAGAATGTGATGATCAAAATGGCTGCGAGGAGACTCTTCTCTTGTAGAAACTGCCATATTAGATTTGAAAAAAATGTGTTTTACAGACCAAATAACATTGAAGTAAAATATAAGTGGTGATAATGCTTAAGAAATTGTAAAATGACTAAACAGACATAAGCATAAACATCCCAGGGAGGGTCTGGGAGGGGGTTTCCCCCTCCCAGGATGAGAAAATTTTGCATTTTCACTTTAAAAAATATACAGTTTTTTGCCCCTTTTATACACCTATCAATTGTAAGACGCACCCCATGACCCCCGGGAATGGTGCGTCACTTGTCAAACGCGAGTCGGATTTTCATATACCATGACGCACCTGTTTGTCTCGACTGTGATGGACCATTTTCTTACAATAACTGTGCCTAGGACTATTTAAACGTATACAAACGGACGCACCCCATTCACCATGCTGTGACAGACCAAATGCTTCCATGACGGTACCCTGCGTCATTAATTTTTGGTAAATGACCCACCCATGACGCACCATTCACGGGGGTCGAGGGTTGCGTCTTACAATTGATAGGTGTATTAGTGACAAATGAATCCTGTATTTCATTGACTTGCAATACATAATTTTCGCTAATAAGAAGAATTAGAATTAGTGGGCAGGGGGGCAGTCGCCCACCCAATTGGGGGGGGGGGCAACAACATACAAAAACTGCTCAACTCCAAACAAATATTAAATCTACTGCATTTTTTTTGACAAAAAGTACGAAAAAGTAGGAAAATAAGGATTTTTAGGGGGAAAAAATAGGAAAATTAGAATTTTCACAAAAAAGTAGGAAAAGTAGGACCATTTGTAGGCCTGTACATGAAATAACGCAGGACCTTTTTTTTTTTTACTTTTCGACTTGTCACCTGTCTGGTACACAAAAGATTTTGTTGAGGGAAGTTGAATAACGAACACCCCTTTTTTCTACTTGTCAACTAGTTGTGGCCTGTCCGATACACAAAGCCAAGATTCTGTTGTGAAATTGAAATCATGCTACCGAGGTGTTATCTAAATCTATAATCACGATTCACGTCATGTTTTCATCGTAAGGCTATTGACCTCTACACTACACAATTTGGGAGGCACAGGTGTTGCGTGACCTTTCATCAACTTCCGCCGGCCGCGGAATACTGCGTATTCGAGAGGGTGATTACAAGTGTGTAGCAGCCGCACAATCCATCTGGCCCATTTAGCACCCAAAGTGTTAAAGATTTTAGAGACCCTTCTATCTATTCTTAGCAACTTAGAAGTTGAGATCAAGTTTATTCGCCATACAGTGAAAGAAAATGCATTAACATAGACTTTAGTCTAAATATTCTGAATTGTGGACAATGCTGACTAGCTACACGAATACCAAGCACCGGGACTGTACAACTCAAGTACAGACTACAGTTGTAGAATGTGTAATCCACTCCCCTGATTCATTGATTAGGTAAAACACTCTAACGTTAGAAGTCTATCTTTATGTCTTTATGTCTAAAACCCAAACAAAATTTATAAAAATAATTCTTCAATCTTACCCCGTTTGTTGTCTGTCGGCACACAACTCGGCAAAGCAATATCTCTACGTTACACATACACAGTTACGTCATGCTACCAAGGGCGAGAGAGCTAGAGAGAGGGCTTGTGAGGGGATTTCCCTATTCAGTACTGCTGGAAGAAAATGTTGCAGGCGCACGCGCAGTCTTACAAGTACGGGCGCGGTGGAGGCCCAAGGTGGGGTTGGGGAGGAGGAGGGAAGGGGGAAGGGGGCGCAATCCACGGTACCCATAGTACCCTAGTGCTATATGAGGCGAAAACCGTAAGAGGAAATTGCAAGATTGGAAGCAGTCCTCAAGTAAGGGCACAAAGAATGTTACTATACTGCCCCCCCATGACAAAAGGGCATAACTGACATTTTTTTCAAAATTGAGTTACATAGTGTAGGGGACTCAGTACACCATGTTAAACATGAGAACAAAAAAAAAAATAATGAAAAGAGTCCCTTTTTCATAAATCAGCTTGTTAAAAGGTATCACGCTGTCACGAGCCATTTACAGTCTGCAAAGCAGATAATTCACAGTGCACTCAAGCCTGAGCCACATAAAAACATTCGCCGTTATGAAGTCATTTTTTCAACTCCAAACATGTAATAGCATACATGAATTGTTGCTATGTCTGCAAGCGCTCGCACCTTTGTCCAACAGGAAAAGTAGCATAAAAATGTTCAAACACTATGAAAATAGTGTACTATCATAGTTTAGTATGGAGTCCACGTTTGCATCAATCTAGAACTGAGACTGAAATATGCCAGTAGTACACTTGGAACATTATGACAAGCTCAGGTCTACCACCATTTGACTGTACAAAATACCAAAAATATGAACTTTATTGTTTGCATAACGAAAGATATGTTTTCTAGACCAAAGTTTTGTATGAAATCATTCTGAAGTTGGAATGCATAATATGCCTCCGTTTTTTAGATATTTTGGATTGTTGGTGTGTGTATTGTCAATGCTAGTAATGGGCAGTAGTTAGTCTCAGTTCCAACAAGCAATTTTTTGAACCTGTAAATTACACCCACTCTCCGACTTTTTTTTTTTTTTTTTAACTCCGGACACTCACTCTGCTTCAAATCAGACTCTTAGTATTGCTGGAAAAGCAGTTGACTGAGATATAAAGTTTCTTATCAATAGAAGATGGGTAATTAAATGGCTGGAAAACCGTTGGGCATTATTTTACCTTTAGATTAGTTTCATAGTAAATGCAAATGAATGCATACTATTCTATCTGACAAAGGCATGCCTCTTCCTGGAGCTTATCACACCTTGCTACAAACAAATTATGCACATTGCATTTGGTATGAAAATATAATTCATACGAACAGGTGAAAAAAATACCTCTTCACTAGGGTTTTAAAGAGGAAAAACATCCATCTCAATTTGAATATATAATGCAAATCATCTATTGCATATTCATTTTTTGCGCGTTCAAAAATGGAGTAAAATCCATTTAAAAATAATGGATTTAAAAAAAAAACTATGCAGGCCTACCATATAGAAATCCTAATTAACTTACTGAGAAAGTATAAGGCATAATTGATTACATATTCAGGCCAATAATTTGATTGTTTACGAAAATATTGTTTTTCAGAAAATGTCGACTCTTACACTTCAAAATTGTTAGGGTAGCTTCTTTTTGCCCTCTTCTCATTTATTTATTGTTAGTAATACAATTATAGGAGCTTGTACTTATTAAAATTCTTGCATAAAGGAGGAAAATTCAGCTCCCCCCCTTCTGACCCCCTATCAATCTTAAGTGGTTCAAAAGATTACTACTCTGAAAGGGCTCTTTTTGGGTATTTTTTTTTTCATTTGTTCACAGCACAGGTATTTCCAGGGGTTAACCCACATTAAGTATTCAACTTAAATTATGGCCAAATGTGCTCATGAAAGATTATATATGAATTATTAAATATAAAACACCATAAAATAATATATGCTTATTTCTGATTATCTTCTCG
>JZLH01S0601263.1:11892-28885 GCA_001188425.1 Eucidaris tribuloides
TTCCATGCCCCTTCAATTAGGATGCAATTGCCTAGTCTGCTTTCAAGTATGCTTCATGCTTTTCTGGTGCGTCCCAAAATTGTTTCTTTTGAAAAGTTGAAGAAGAAAAAATCTACCTGTTTACAAAATATTAAAATGGATATTTATTCAAAAATGTATTCACTTTGTTGCTAATTTGTAACAAATTTTGCAATGAAAACAATCAAGCTGTCCAATTAATCTTTAATCTTTCTTTGAATGATCTAATTTCTAGTTTTTATTATTCAAATCAGTCTGCTATCAGGCTGGATGGTCCCTTTAAAATCTAAAAATATGTCTAGGGGTAGGGGTCAATTGTGCAGCTTGCTTGCCATGTCTTTGTGTCACAGCCACATAGCAATTATGCTAGTGAAACCAAAATCCAGTTACTAGGTAATTACCCCATTTGGGTATTAGTTTCACTCTGTTCGGGATTTTCTCTAACAGTCTTGTTACCCTCGCTGACATATCAATCAGATACTAAATGACAAATGAGGTTATAGTGGCTATTGTTTTTTAAACAATTCATATTTTCACCGTTTTGAAATCTTCATCAAATGGCTTTTCTAAATTGTTGCTGTCTTCATTGTACATTTCTTGAACATTTGTTAAAATAATGGTATAAATGATACCCTGTGGTGCCAAATAGAAATCTGCTATTTTGTTCAATTATTTATTCATTTTGGGGGGTTACAAAACTGTGTAAAAGTTATGTTTATAGTGTGAAAATAACAACTTGAGCTTCATTTTCACCCCACTTTTCGTAAGTGTATGTCTTTTTGTTGTGCACTTGCGCAGCCTCTGCATCATCATGCATGATGTTTCAAAATCCTTAGGCACACATCTCATTTGATGCATCTTGACATTCCTAGTCAATTTGACAAAAAGATGAGACTTCACATCAAAATTTTGGTCAATATGACTCTATTAAAAAAATGATTTGACACATGTTTCTCACATTAAGAAAATACGATATCTAACACTGTTGAATCGGGCATTGACCAGGTTTGACCAGACAATGTCATACATGTATCTCAAAGCACTGGCAAACCTGCATCAAGTTTGTTCAATTCTCCATGTGGTGCTGGCGGGGAATCCATCCAGTCACCGGCCAGCTGTGGTTATTCACACTCTGGTCATTATCTCCAGTAAATCAGTAAATCTCATTAGTGAGAGAAAAACATATAGGCCTATTGGCTGATGTACGATTTTCCAGTATTCTGGTAAAGATGGACACAGACGAAGGAAAAATATTGCACCGTCAAATTTACTTGTAGCAGTTTTATTGCATAGTAATCTACCCCTCCCCACTCCAAAAAGAAACTTACATTTATATTTCCAAACTTACATTTACATTTCCAAACTTACATTTATATTTATATTTTCGAAGCTCCACAATGTTAGCCTATCACTTTAAGCATTCTATTGCCGTGCCAGACATCAGAAAACAGCATTAAACCTACCAAACATTGTATAGAAATAGAATGACAAAAAGTAGTTCGGTAAACAGATATCACTATATTTCTTGTATGCCAAAATGTCAGGCCCTCAGCAGTTTGATTTTTTATTTAGTTTTCCAGAAATGAAAGCATTGCTGAGCTTGTGATTTTCAGGCCATTAGTAGATGATATAGGTGTATGTAAAACAAACAAACACGCAAAAACACACACACACACACACACAGAAAAAGGAAATTGCATTTTTCACGATTTACCAAAACACAGCTGCCTTTCAAGATTGATTGATATTTATGTGAATAGCAATAATCTTTATCCTAAATGATGATTGCTTCTTGCCATAGTGATGGATTGTTACATTTCAATTTGATGCAGTGTGTTGACATTTAAATATTGTGACAAAAAGTACAGTTACTGTAATGCAGTAAAGTGAACATGTATATTATACAATTACAAAGGGTAGTGAGAACAAAATCTTGTGTGGGGGAACTGTTTTGTGCATTATGAAGCCTACAATACATGTACATTCTGGGATCATTCTTTGCCCCACAGTAGTTGCCATGTGTACATGTGTACATGTACGGGGAGCTGTGCGTCATATGCCTAGATTATTCATAGGTGAGAAAAGGTTATAGTACGTACATAATTGTATGAATCCAGAACATACAATACCCACACAAAGTCCTTTGAAACGGGTCCAGTTGTATGCATTTCAGTTCTCCATGTAACTAATGGTGAAATTCCTGATGGCATCTTGATGGTTTGACATTTGAATCTATAATCGTTGTCCCGATATAATACATCCAAGATTTATAGAATGATTCGCTTGTAAACTCCCAAAATGGCATTTTGTCAGGATGATTCAAATATGAAATTGGAAGCAGCATAAGTTTTTCTGAGCATTGAGTTTGTAGCTCTGACAAAAATGCTATTTCACTTAAAACATTTTTATTTGAGTTTGTGTGTATCAGTGTGCAGCAGGTCCCCAACATTTTTATAAAAATTGTTTATTTCTTGAAAATGGAAGGAATTCAGAGTGTGCAATATTCTTGGCATTATTGTATTTTTAGGACTAGAGGCTTATATAAAAATACAATAATTAATTTTTCACCATAAACCAAAAAATTCACTGCATGAGAGAGAGAGATTGTAGGCAAACACACTCACACACACACACACACGCACACGCACACACACACACACACACAAAATACCCTAGCATGTCAGATATTTGTTTGGTAGTATGGTAGATTCTTGATATAGCAAACCTCCTGGGGCCAAAACATTATAGAAATTTTATTATTTCAGGGTTTTTAAATAGTAAAAATAATGATATTTCTAAATTCTCTTTTTATTCTTTATTGCTTTTTAATAAAACGCAATAAAGTATAAAGAAAATTATAACTCTAGTACGAGAAAATTTTGTTGTTATAATGATAAATATCAAAGTCTACTGTTGTACTGTGCTTTGCTTTTGCCGGTGAACCAACCAACATGATTGACTGTGACATTCAGAAACCAAAACCCAGAGGACACGCTGTGTTCATTTAATTTGTCATGAAAGCTCTCACTCTGGCGATGGCAATTTATCATGGAATGAGAATTACAACTGATTTACATGTTTCGTGGGATGATGGTAATTTGAGAGTAAACAATCTGAAAGACATGCCAGAACTCAGAAGTATTATACAATATCTGGTGCTGTATGTACAGCGTGTCTTAAAAAAATTTGTGCAAGCGAAAAGTGACCTCTTTGTCTATTGGCATTTAGAAAATACTCGTGACATGATGCTTACCTCAACGTCAAGAGCATGGTCTCGGCTTTCAAATACCGTTATTCTGTTCAATTTGCTTGTTTTAATCTCGAGATCTGTTGTAAACAACAAAAGTGTGAAATCACAATAGTGCCACTTTTACTACAGTTCCTAGTAAAAGTGGCACAATTGTGATTTCACTCTTTTGTTGTTTACAACATATCTCGAAATTAAAACAAGCAAATTAAACAGAACAAATGACATTTGAAAGTTAAGACTATGCCCTTGACATTGATGTACATGTAAAGCATCATGTCACAAGAGTATTTCTAATTGCCGAAGTGGGCGCTTTTTCACGTGCACAATTTTTTTTTAGACACACTGTATATTCCTGAGTCCTTGCCATTGTGCCAGGCAAGCCTTCTGATTTCTCCGAATTCATTATGCTGAGATGCAAAACTGTTTGACTTTGGTGTCCAGTGTTTGTATAAATTTGTCAGTACACTCTGTAAATGTAGGTGTAAAATTATATTTGTATCCAGACTAGTCCTAAGCATGTGGGGAGGGAGGGGGGGGGGGGCATTTATACCAGGATTGATAGGCAAGTTGGCGTGTGGCATGCCAGTGCATGGGGAATCAAGAAATTTGGTTCCCCGGAAGTAAAATACAGTGAAACCTGTGTGTAGTGACCACATAAATCTGACCTTCATAGACAATGGTACATTTTCAGCTTGTGAAATAATGTAGCACATGCAGTGCAATTCTGATGGAGCTGGCTACTACTGTGCAGTCTGAATGGGGTAGGCCTACTGTCAGCGTAGGAAATACACTGGGTCTGAGGGTGATTACGGTAAGCCCCCCCCCCCCAAATTAACAAAATATCCCCTAAAATCACTTGACAGCCATCAATTTTCCCATAGGGTTAAATGTATAACATTCTGACTCAGGCTTTAAAGTAGCCCCCCCCCCCAATAAATTTATTTCTGCCCTGCCTATTGTGTTTCTGTTTATGTCACACCCCCTCCCAGATGATCACTAGCAGGGGCATCGCTAGTTGGGTGGGGGGGGGTAAACACCACCTTCCCCCACTGATCGGGAATTTGTTGGATCATTTGCAATAATTAAAAAAATAAATACAAATGACTCGTTGACTTGTGGCCTGCCACTTGAAGGATTTTGTTGGGTACACTTCACCCCTCCCACCCCCTACTCCTACAAAAAAACGTTCTAGTGACTCTCCCTCATGTGTCACAATCTACTGCTTTTTTTCACTGTTCAGTTTTGTCAAGTATATGTACATTAACCTACATTACATGTGTATCAATATCTACCAGTACTGGCATGATTATGACGTCCATGCCCTGATTATGGTGCTAATAAAGTACTTCCTATCCCTGCAGGTGAGCAGACATTGTTATCACTGTATGGTCACCTGTCTATTTGTAATTGGGGCATGACTAGCAGGGTTGGGTAAGGGGGCAAGGGAGGTGGAGCAGGTGCATATGATCATGTTATTGTTATGCATGACTTATCTCTTTTCATTAGCTTTCTCCTAGAAAAATATTGTTATTCCATGAAATATAGCAGCTCCAACATGCCAGTGATTATGGTCTGATAGTATACATGTAGGCCTAATAGTAATATATTTGTTTGAACTTTTTCATCAAACCAACATCTCTTTGCATATTTAAAGCAAAGTGATCCTGTTTCTGTAGCCAAATGACATAAAACAGCTGAAACCTACAGTTAAAATACATAATGGTTTTGAATCTGCACATGCAAAATATGCCGATTTCAAACTACTTATCCACTAAAGCTACCGTAGAATGTAAACTGTGATATAAGAGAGGGCCTGACGTCACATTTCGATCCTAGCAATTTCAAGGTCGGTATGTTAGCAGTCCTTTAACTTTTGTAAAATTACAGTATGTGGCATCCATGCCTTAAATAATGCTTTTCCATTAACATAATAATGCTGAATCAAAACAGAGATTCATTTTATATTCAAACTGAATCACCGTATATTTATATGTTTCCATATGTCTTATCGTTTACTAATGTATTTAAAAAAATAAGCCCCCAAACAAACAAACAAAGAATCTTGCAATGTGCTGCATTCTGAGAGTTACATGTACATGTAGGCCTAAATTGTATGTGTACATGTACATCAGGGAAAAAATTTAAATTTTCTTTTCAGGGACCACTTTTCCTGTTTCAGTGCTGTACAGACTGACACTCTTTTGTATTGAACCCTATGGCAATTTACGGGTGCTCTGGAAAATTTTGAGGGGCCTTTTACCATTTTGGGGACAAAATCGCTCCGCACCCCATGTATTTTTCCCATGATCATGTGATGAACATTTAATCACTGTACATGTAGGGCATTGCATTTTTAGCAAGTGATCCCATGAGCACCTGGATAACAATTTGCAAATTGAAACTATGTTTTTGTATAATTGTATATATTGCACTGTACTTTCAAAATGGGATGTAATGAGTCTCAAAGGAGGTACTATTTCTTGGAATCCTGCAATTATCTAATTGTACATTCCGTACGTTTTGAAAAGATTTCAAAACCACTGTTTTGAAATAAAACAGTGTCTTTAATGTTGTTGTTTCTTTCGTTCTTTTTTTTTTCCCCAGCTACCTGAATGCCTTGGATCGATTGTCAGCGCCAGGTTACATCCCAACACAACAAGATGTACTGAGGACACGAGTCAAGACCACGGGTATCGTGGAGACTCACTTTACCTTCAAGGAACTCCATTTCAAGTAAGTCTTCAAGCGACTTGTGCCTCTCTACTTGCCTCCCCCCCCCCTCCCCCAACATAACAAATTTGCTACACAATGGCAAAACTGGTATTGAGACTTGAAACTCCATTTCAAACAAGTCTTCAAGTGACATACTCTTATCAATTTGCCTCCTACTCCCTCCCCCTCCCTCCCCCTTCTCTTCTCTCTTAATTTATTTAAAATCAATATTTGCAAATTATAGAAAATATTCACTGTATATTACTTTTGCAAACAAATCTTTATAAAAGCCTCACATTGAAAAGAAAACATTCAATGTAAACCTACTGGTTTTATGAATGATTTAATGAGGGTAGTTCATCTAAAAGTGTAATTTAGGTAAAACCAATAGTTTTTATTTTTGTAACTACTATTTTTGGTGCAAAATTGTGTCAGCAAGACATGAAGAGACAATCTTGTGTGAAAACACCACATAGATGTCAGAATTTGAAGACATTCACTGAGCCTCCTCCATCCGCTCCTCATGTGAATAACAAAGCTCTTGTCTTAGCACCACTCCCATTGCTAAAGCATATTACCTTTGTTATCCATTTGTAGCATTAAATTTAAATCCCTATATTGGATCTGATGGAAAAAAAGATTGATTCTTTTGGAAGGTCAAACATAAGAGCTTGTATGATATCAGACTCACTGTGCTATCAACAGTGTAGCCGCAATGAGAGCTCCACTGATCTGTTGTTTCGTCGTACCAATACTTGTGGCCTATAAATAATTCATAGAGCGTAAAACAGATTACCATATCAGGGGCATCACTCACTGATCTGCGTGGCCACTATTAAAATGCAGAACCCACATTTTATGGCAATTTTTATTTTCTCTGATGGATACGAGATAAAGACCCACTCGAAAAATAAATGACAGTCCAATAATAGAAACCTGGTAGGCAGCATTGCATTTCACATCAAGGTCTTTCAAGTGTTTTGATGATCAGCTTTGTTTCTATGACGATTTGCTGCGGAACATGGGCTCATTTAAATGCAGTCTGCCATTATTCCTTGTAGCACTGTTGTCGTATTGCGGAGAGACGCAGCCGTAACAACGTACATGGCTAAAAATACATTTCACTCGGAACCCTTAATTGCAGCCCCGCCAGAGACGGTATATGGTCTTGTTGTGTTGTTATTGCCGTGTGGAAAAAGCAATTTATCATGTCCCATATGTCAGCTATCACCTAGGGTTCCTAGCACTCTTATGCATTGATGTAGGGCCAAGTGTAATTCACACCTCACTTAATATATGCGACTCAATATTCCGAGAGTGAGGGCGTGGTATGTGGTGGGGTATTAAATTTGATGTGCAGTTATGGTGAATTACGGTCTATTTACTGTACATCAGCGAAGAACGATTGCAGTAATAATATTTACACATGGGTATGAATTTATGACATTGAAATTTCTCCTTTACAGTAGTAACATTCACACATGTGCATGTAGATTTATGAATGCAAAATTAACTTCTCAATTCATTGATGAGTCCTAAACTGAAACATATAGTTTTGTTTTCATTCAAGTGGAATAAATATATACTCATATACTATCAGTTTTGGGATGAAATTGAACAATTAATGTATAGTAGACCTATAATATGTAAATATATTCTGTTATTACATGCGCTATAAATATGTGTAGTTCTACGTACTTTCTTTGGTATTGTTGAATGTTGAGTACTAAGTGTCATGTATCTTGGTCTTGGCTCTATAGGAAACTAAATGTTAAAGCAAAATCAAATATCCAATGGCTTAAGTAGAATTAATTGTTGTGTAAAAATATTAATGATATTACTAGCTTACAACGACTTCTATGGTGCACCTTTACACTGACATGTCTCATTTGTCTATTGTAGTAGATTGTTGACAAACCTGTTAGCAATCACGCTTCATGTTAGCAATGGTAACGGTGAAATACAGAAATCCACACTAAGTTTATATGTCAGTAATATCACTGACAGTTTTTCCTGCCCAATTCTCATACTCCATTGTTTTGAAGGTGACAGAAAGATCATGGGAAGCTATGCCATGATGACAAGCCAAAAGTCTGAGTGTGATATGTTTACATTGTATCATCTTCAGTGTATCATGTAACTTTATCCACTGGAAGGTTAGATCTAACAGTAGTATTTTTTTTCTTTCTCTCTCTTTCTCTCTTTCTGTTTCTCCCTGTTATTTTCTCTCCCTCTCCCTTGTTTGTTCTGTCTTCCTTTCCCAGAATGTTTGATGTCGGAGGTCAGAGGTCAGAGAGAAAGAAGTGGATACATTGTTTTGAAGGCGTTACGGCAATCATCTTCTGTGTGGCTCTCAGTGCCTATGATCTGGTTCTTGCAGAAGATGAAGAAATGGTAAGAAAACAGTAATTACAGCTGTCTTTCTGGGCAGAAAAAAAAATGGTTTGTTAAAGTAGAAAAAAAATGAACAAAAAAGTTATAGTAATGTTGGTTGCAGTTTGTACATGTAATATTTCCATAAATAACATAATAGGTTCACGAGAAGTTACAACAGTACTGATAGTTTAATGCTCAAACTGTATGATATGGCTCAGGTTTCAAACTTGTTAGGTGCATGCAAAAGTGTATCATAGGTTGAAAGGAAAGATGTAAATCATTAGCCCAAGATCTCTTTATTCAAAGACTGAATGTTATGGACTGGGACCCACGAGTCAAAAAGTAACCCATGTGGGAGCGATTTATGACTGGAACAGCATCAAGTATAAATAAGTAAAAACAAAATAATAAGTAAATAATTGATTTAAGTACTAAATGAATAAGTATATTTAAAAATGAATGTAAAATCTAAAATTATACAGCATACATGTAAAACCTGGAAATCTATAAATAAATAGATAAATAAATAGATTTAATGTAATGCAGCCTCTTAGAGTCTTCTGCGAAAATAATCATGTACAGCATAGACTTCGTAAATGTGCCTATTGTCTGGCTGATAAGGGCTTCCTGGAATGACACATTTTGCCTTCTTTATTTTTCTGATATTTCTATCACTCTGTGCTCTTGTTTCATCGCTGGAATGTCCTGTTAAATCCATTACTGTGTACAGCATGGGTTCAGTGTTGAAAAAAGACATTGATCATCATATCCACACATGAACTATGGACTTGAAAGTTTTTGTAAGTTAGGTGGGGTGGGAGACTTGGTTTAAAGGAACTAGCGAAAAAAGTACAAGGGTGGTTGAGGGTGATTTGCCCCCCAATCATCCAAAATAGCCACTGTAAAATCCTGCAAGTGCATGTAGTAAACTGTTCATGAGGGCTACTTTATATCAAAAGAGGCATCGTGAAGAAGGCAAGTATTTTTTTACCCTGGTTGGGACTTTCTTTTTGGACAAACAACCTCTCATGCCCTTGTATATTTTGTCCTCTGGTGAGGAAAGCTGCAGGTAACAGACATAAATCTGATACTTGTGTTACTCTGCAGTGTCTTAATTGAAATGGCTGAATTTAAGTGAATTGCCCCTTGATGGTAGAATCATAAGAACAAAACAGAACTCTACATTTGTGTAAGATTTTAAGATTTTTTGAATAAATAAAGAAAGCTTTTTGTTGTCTTTGGATAATTAAAGAATAGATGGCCTTTACCCCAGGTGTTGATTAAAATTATGTCTTAATTGAATGAGCTATCTAACAGACTGAGAAGAAACGTCACTTTTGATGCTGTGGCCTCTGTGATTTTAAAATGACTGGAATTTAAGCCAAAGCTGTCGTAATGAACATGCCAGCATTTACCGCAAATGTCTGCCAAATGTTTCATTCTCTTGAGAGAGGGAGAGAGAGAGAGAGACAAAAAAAATGTGGCTCCTATCCATGCAGCATTTCGAATGGACGCTATCGAATTGTGTCGAATGCTGCTCCTCAAGTGCACGAATGAAAGCCAGCAAACATAGGATGAAGTGGCGTCGATTGATTTTAAACAAGTTGACGTGCGACGTGCCTTTACCATGTGGCCCTCGCCCCCCCTGAACCCGGCCATTTGATCATCTGTAAATAACATAATGGCCTGTGCCCCACCACCCACAGGGGGGAACATGGCAGGCCTGCAGAAGATATCAGTGCACTGTTTAGAGTATGTTGTTACTTCGCTACTCAAACTCATGCTGACAGACCAAATAATATTACCAATCGCGGATTAGGCTCGGCGGGGTATGCCGCGCATGTCGCGTACGTCTCCACGCCGCGAAGCCCACAAAGGATCGTGGTTGGAAGAAATTTGTACGTGAAGTATGCATACATTTGTAAAAGCGGTGACTTAATGGAGCGATGTATACTGTTATTTAAATTAATTATGGTAATTATATTGTGTTATTACATACCGCAGTTGAACAAAGTGAATTAATTCCTACAGACATACATGTAGACTCTTTTTGTATTTGTGGCGTACACTGACTTTTACCAGTACCATCTCTTCAGACAAGCTTTAAAGCTATATGAAACAATTACATCTTATTGTTGCTACTGTTGCTATTTCTCCTCCTTCTACTTCTGTTACTGATACTACTTCTACTACCTTTTACTAATGAAAATAATACTAGTAATGTAATAATGATGATGATGATGTTAATAATAATAATAATAATAATGATAATGATAATGATATTTGATAATGATAATGATAATAATAATGATAATAATAAAGATAATACTATAATGACACTAATGATGGTAATAATAAGAAAAATAAGAATAGCAATAGCAATAAGACACTAATGATGGTAATAATAAGAAAAATAAGAATAGCAATAGCAATAAGAATACACACTAATAATAAATAATTAAACTTCACAATTTGATATTGGGTCAACTTAAAAACATTCTGTAATAATAATAAAATCAACCCAGATGCAATTCTACTACATTCAAATTCTTTCTTGTACATTTCTCAGCTCTAATTTAGGTCAACACCTGTTCAAGAAAGCTAATATTTAACAAGTGTTTTGATTGTAAAGCTGGTCAGTGGACATTCCAAGTTGTTGACATTGACAGCCAAGTTGTAAATTTCAATGTACCGAAAACACAATTTTCTTCAATGTTACAAAAAGAGATACTTAGCTACAAATTGAATTATATAAATGTGAATACAGAATCTGAAATAATTTTATTATAGGGAACAAAATGAACTTGACCCACATATGTAACTGGTACAATATATAAGAAGTTCACAGGTAGTGAAATTGAATTTTAACAATTCTGAGTCTGTTTCTGGCATGCAGTATCAGACAACCAGGGGTTGGAAAAACAGGTGCTCTTTTTGTAATCACTTGTGCCTAGCAAGGCACTATTCCACCCTGCCTCAAGTGACAATAGACCTGTAACATGTGGGGAAAGTAGCCAATACTGTATGTGTGGATGTGGGATGCTACTCAGATTGCATTGGTTGTATTCATGTATGTATACACGTGTACATGTACATGCTTTATTGGGATATAATATCATAGTGAAAATAAAAATATTGGCTGGTTTGAATTCCTGATCTGAAGTTTTCCAAATTTATGTTTTCCTGGATATTATCAATGAAATATCGTACATACTGTACTCAAATTTATTCAACAAAGTTTGCTCACATTCAGTGTACTTGTAGTCACTGAGGCAAAAACACATTAGAGCAGCTGAGCTTGTCCTCACAAAGATCATGTACAAGTGCATTCATTTAAAAATTCATATAACTGCCATGCCATGTTGCAGATGCTGCTTAATAAACGGGAAATATCAATAATTAATTACACATAATGAGCTTTCTTCATTTCAAAACCATTTTGTTGATGTTCATATCGATTGCAATTTGAAGCTGTAAAGGCCAAAGTACAAGACAGGGATGCAGTATTAATCATCAAAACTGTCACAGTGTAGACGTGCAGGTATATCCGGGTGTCTTACTTGGGTAGTTTCGCCAATTTCCTAATTAATTATTTCCAGTACGAAAAGGTTAATGGTATCTACTATGAGCTGTAGATATTAAAGGAAATTAATCTAAAGGGAAAGTGCATAATATTGAAAACAATTCTAATATTAATGTGTACATATACAAGAAAAAACGTAAACGATAGCGGCAAATTTCTTGTAAACATGTACCTGTAATGAGATAATAACTTCATGATAAACTGGCTACAGTCTGCTCCGTGTGATTTTTTTATGGTACACATTCATTTTGGCACCATGCATGTACAGTTTTTTTTTCTCTCATAAATATCAGATGTAGGTTGACAGACTTTTGGCTAGATCAGACGGGCAAGTATCTTCTGTACATGTACACATGATCAGATAAAAAGCCATTAAAAAGACGCTCAAAAATTGGTCATAAATATCACTTATTGCTATTGTGTGGATTATAATTATGGTTAATGCTGAATAGATTTTAAGTACAGATATTTACAGCTTAATTTGATTTGTTTGCCTACATGAAGTATCTGTGATAGAAAAGGGAAAATCTGTATCAATTGCAAGGACATACATACCTACATGATAATGCAAGAAAGATCTTATACACGTAGTAGAAAAGTACTTATTCGGAGCAGGGCAACATCTACATTTGTCAGGATTGGAGCATAATCAAATATTTTCCAGACATGAATAAATAAAAAAATGTCCATACATCTAAATGTACTAAAAGTAAATGTGAATTTTCCATCAGTGCAAATGTATTTATTTTGCAAAAATAAATTAGAGCATAATGGATTCCCACATAAGTATCCTGTCCTCAAAATAGATGCCCAGGTAGGGCAGGCTTTAAAACGCCATGAGTATGCCTGATTTACTCCATGTTTGTTTAAAATATATTTTAGCGCAGTGGCACGTACATGTGTAGATATTATTTCATAGTTGCATGCGTGGAGCCGTGAATGATCTCAATACACATTCGCTCGCTAGATCGCCATCTAGCTGGCAGCGCCATTATTGGAATTCTAATTTGACGGTCCTTCACGGTCTACCGTCCACGGTTCTTTGCCGTGCCTCAAGTTCGCCTCGGAAATAGCTCTCCTCATGTGTACCGAGGACTTATGAGAAAAATGGACGGAGCAAACTCTTAATAAGATTGTTTGGATAGTCATAATATCAACTGGTACAAGTCTCTCCTTCCCTGCCTGCATGGCTACACAGGCATTCATGATTGCAGCAGACTGTTGCCATTCACGATTGCGTATCTGCTTTGCCCATCATGTATATCTACGGTGAGAGTAGATGTACATTCAGTAGAGTCCCGAATACAGTCATAGCACATGTCTCTGCTCCTACAACAAATTCATCTTGACAATATGCAGCGTATAGTGGTTAAAATCATTCCTATGGTCCGCTCACTCAGCTGCGTACATATCGCAGGAATGTCAAATGGAGGAAAATGCTTTGAGAACACGTCAAAGTGTTTAGTCATTGCTACGGTATACATGCCCTTATTTCTGTTCTTCTACATGTACATTGTGTCTTTGTGCATTCAGTGCTCACATTTTTCCACTTACGACTACTCGCTGTTATTGTCTGTACTTTTATTATCTCTCTCACTCTCTCACTTGCTCTTCCCGATTTCTCAAACAATCTTTTCATTTTAGTGTACCCTTTTATGTGTTTGTTAATGTACACTTGTCTGTGTATGTGGGTTGTGTATGTGTAGCTTTGTCGAAGTTCAAATGAATTGCTTTCTCACAATAAGTCGATGGGCAGCAAACAACTAACTGCATTCCCAAGAGTAGAATTTGAAGTCAGGGACATTTTCATATATGGCTTTTCAAGGTTCAGCTTTTATTTGTTTGCCCATATGACTATAGAGTTGTTCAATCCACAGGGCAGACCGTTTGTGATAATTTTATTACACCTATGTTTTTTGCTTATAAATTATTTCCAACTGTATGTTCGTCAAAATTCAGTTAGCTGGCGACCTGGCATGATGAAATTATTGACAAATTTACGTTCATTTGTGAAATTTGTTTGCTCAAATTTTTGCATTTTGTACACCAGTAATTTCCACTTTGATTTCAAATTTTTAGCATCAATGTGTGAAATAAATGACAGATGGTCTTTTGTATTTTCTTATTATTTCTGATAAATGCTGGGCTGAAATGCAAAAGAACAATTAAATAGAAAGCTTCAAAAAGAAGCTTTAGAAAATAATTATGTATTTAGAATATACAATGCAACTCAATCTGTACAGGATCAAGTTTCATTAGTTGGTGAGGCAAGTGGATCCACAGAATAATAAATAAGATTAATTTATTCAATGTCAGTACAGAGTCACATAACACAAATGATGGTTCTAAAAACATTCAGCGTTCAGTTATTAGCTTTGCAACACCCCCTCCCCGTTCACTCCGAAGACAAATAAAGACATTGATTTTTTTCCCCATCAGACTGCCAGCCAGTAAACCATGTAACAGCATTATTAATCGCCGAATGACCAACCAACTAACGAAGCTGTAATTAGCACCCGAGAGTCCTCGGCTAAATTGTAATGAGCTTCCAATTATGGGGACATCACTAATGAGTAATGGCATAAAAGGCCCATGGGGCAGACCTCGGTCAAATCACTAGCATGGAGTGGTGTATTCTTGTCGGAAGTCTTCGTAGACGAGGGTAAAAAGGGTTAAAATATTGTACATATTGGGACTAAAAATATGATATTCTGAAAACCCTAATGTATTGATATTTCTTAAAGATATATTTCTTGAGGTTATATCACCCTTTTCAGATTAGAATTGGTTGCAAATTGCTGTTTAGATAAGGCATTATATGAATGGAACTTGACATTTCAAGATTGATCACTTTTAAAAATCTCTCAATTTGTTGTGTGCCTGTTGAAAGACCTTTCACTGTCATCATTAATGTATGGATGTATTTTACTATACTAGCATCCTTTGTACATGTAGGTACATGTACACAATGAATTCTGTTACTGTATACGCCGTATACATGTATTTCACGTCCATATATTTTCGCGATTTTGCTGCAAGACGGGGAATTCACGAGAGTTTATTTTCGCGATTTCATTGCATTTGCATTTACTTTCTACAGAAATATAAGGAAGTGAACATTTTCGTTTGCCAATAGAGTCGCAAAATTTGTGAAAATAAAACCACCACGAATTATTCAGCATATACTGTTTTTAAAAGTGACCAATCTTGAATGTCAAGTTACATTCAGATAATGCCTTATCCAAACAGCATTTGCAACAGCTTCTGAACTGAAGCATTGTTCTCTATATCATGTACATACCTGTACATGTACACTGTCTGCATCGTCAAAGCAAAATCTCTCAGCACTAAAAGTGGGTATTTTTAGTTGAATGATAAATTGTGTATGCAGGAAAATTTACGACACTATATGTTGGCCTTTCAGGAGTGAAACGATTGGGCTGATTTCTACAGAGGAAGCTTCAATTATGTGTCGGTGCTGCCATGGGTTTGGAAACTTTGTAGTGTCAAAAGTAATTAGTAATGTTAATGAACATACACTGTATTTTATTTCAGACTATGGCACACTGGCACTGTACTTGAAATATTCATAGCAATTTTTCAGTGGCACTGTCAGTCTGTCAACACTGTCATATAAGTTTGTATGGGTCAATTGGATTGTAGTACTGCCATTAACGCCATATAAATGTTGAAGAAGAGAAATTTTGTTTGTGTCAGAATACTGTATTTACACAGTATAGGAAAGTATGCATTGCCACAAGATAAAATAAAAACAAAAGTGCTGAAAGTGCTGATTAATTTCTTTTGAAGAAGTTTGATGCTCAGAAACAAAATTACTACCCACATAAAACAGGTACACACACATTGAACTGTTAGATATGAAACACACAATGTACTGCTATGGCATATCCCATTCATAATTTTCTGTCTGTCCATCTGAATATCTGTCTCCATGATTGGCTTCTTTGTTTGTTGCCATGACGACTCGGGTAGAACTGTAGATTGTAGAAGGATGGTTTGACTGTTCACTTCGGCACAGGAAAGATTCATGTTGATTACCCAAATTCAAATTGTCTTGAATAGTACCTCAAAGACACATGATTTACATGTTTTATGTTCATACAATAAGTACCTTTGGTTGTTTTTTTTGTGTGTTTTTTTTTTTTACTATATGGTAATTTACAAAATGGATACACACACATGCACACACCGACTTGTAACAGAAATGTTATGTAGTTTTACTACAGTAGTAGTAGTAGTAGTACATTGTAGTAGTCGTGATGAAATAATTAGCAATTTATGAAATGGAAATTTGAAACTAAAGTTGTATACCTGCGTATCATACACAATGCAATCATGTAGGTACTGTTATATCGCATTATGCAGCGCCCTGTTATGTTCATTTAAGTATTTTCCTCATTAATGTTGCTGAGGTTGTGCCAGCACACAACAGAAAGACATAAACTGACAAAAAATAGAGTGAAAATGATGCTGACGTATTTACTTTTATGCCCGTTGGTGTTGTATAAGATAATTTCAGGAAACATTTTACTCAAGAAAAACATTTAAACACTGAGAAGCGCACTATAAACATAACCTTTCCATAGTTTTGTAACTTTGGGTGCAGTGCTAAAAAAAAAGTCAACAAAATGGCATATGCATGTATCTATTTTGGGTATGGGGTAGTATACATCATATGTGTCTAATTTTATCTTTTGATCTCTTTTACCTTCTTTTCAATATTGACAGAACCGCATGCATGAATCGATGAAGCTCTTCGACTCCATCTGTAACAACAAGTGGTTCACAGAGACGTCCATCATCCTCTTCTTGAACAAGAAGGATCTCTTTGAGGAGAAGATCCAGAAGTCGCCACTCACCATCTGCTTCCCAGAATACACTGGTAAAGATCCATAGCTGTAACTCCCTATCATAAGTGATGTCGATTAGCGCAAATTCATTATTGGGTTCATGGCAGTGTGATGATTTGTTTTTGCTAACTATTTGTGTACAGTCATCTTACCCTATGGTGTTGCAAGTCCTTAATTTTTTTT
>JZLH01S0601263.1:40549-51980 GCA_001188425.1 Eucidaris tribuloides
CTACATACCTAGTGACAATACACAAGTGCTTTGGTCAGCTAGAAATATCATCTTTGGTCTCTGTCACAAACCTGTATGCCCAATTGCCCAGGACACCTGAATATCGCGGTCGGGCTCTCAGAAAAAAAAAAAACCCCTGCCCAATCGGGCAGTGCCTTTTTTGCAATGATCGATTGACAAAAACAACATGGTTCTAGATTGGCATTTGGATTTTACAGTCGGGCACTTGAATCTTAAATCCAAGTACCTGACTGGGCAGGCCAAAAAAGTTGTTGTCAAGGCCTGCATATGGGACAGTAAAAACAGATTTACAAAATGGACTTGGGTTATTTTTATATTCAGATACTCCAGTAAGTTTCTACATGTATATGTCATGTACTTATAGAGATGTTCTTGTCATATGATCTGTAAATCTTGTGACTTTAGGCTATAAGGAAGTTTCACTTTGTGCAAATGAACTTTGTAAAGTTTGGAAATGTGGAAAATGCACTGTTGCCTATTTCACCAATTCCTTGATCTCAAAGGCACCATAGAGCTAGTATTGTTTTGGTGTTGAAATAAATATTGTGACCTAATTGTTTTTTCCTGTTTTCTTCTCTTACCTTATTGCAGGTATCTTTGGATTTTATTTTGAGAATGAACAAGTTACAGATGTAATCCCAAATGGACAGACAGACAGACAGACCAACACAGGGTGTGCATATGTGTGTGCATTTCAGCGTGTGTGCGGCAGACCTGCAGTTCAAACATGCCCTGTGTGACGTGCTTGCTCACAATGATACGCGCTGGCAATGCAAAATCATTTTGTGTTTTTGTTTTTTTAATCTTTTCAGTAAGAACATTGTGAGCAAGAAAAACATTATGTCCCTCGAAGATCTGTCCGATATACAGCACAGGGCATTGTTGCTATTCCCTTCCCTTTTCCTTGTTTGTGTAAAAAAAAAAATGTGAAAAATACTTTAAATACCACATTTACTTGTACATGTATGTATATTGCAATCTTTAAGGACAGGACTAAACTTTGGGATGATTTTCTTAGTCTTTGTGAGTTGGTCGTATTGTAAGTTAATATTGAGTATGATTATGGTTGCGTAATTCTTGATACCATGACGATAATAAGTATGTTATTATTATTCAGCTGTTCTTTGAGAATTCTGATAAATGATGTCATGTTTCGGGCCGTGGGATGTAGCATCTCGTATCTTTTGGTGACTAGCGTATCAGCCATTTTGGAACTAGGGTAGTTACGTAGGTCTCGCTTGTTAATACATCAAGAGGGACCTGTAGATTGGTCTCCTATTTCAGTCACATCATGTAACAACATTCTTTACATTTATGTACCAAAAAGATGTTCATCGTCTTACACCACCCCATCTCTTTGGATTTGTAGATAACCACGTGTGACTGTCACATTTTTGCATTGTCAGCAGCATATATGAACAAATGGGTTGTGGGTTTCAGTGGGATTTCCCCTATTACAATGGGGATTCCCAAATTACATTTGGTATATAAATATATTATATATATAAACGTGTAAAAAGTAATACCATTTAGCACATTGAACAAGGACCAGAAAACCGTAAAATTGAATGAAATCTACAAAATTGGCTATCATCCTTCATCCGGTGTGGTGCATGTGACGACTATGACAGTGTGTTTTATTGTAGATGTAAGAACTAGTTGTACAGCTGTGCAGTCACTGGCATTTAGTGCCGTAGGTACTCTTATTCAAGGCGTGGAAAAAAAAATACTAAAGATAAACAGCGGGCCAAATACTAGTCTAGGAATTCTAAGCGTGATGGATTCGTGTACTTTTTCTTCCTACTCAAAATTAACCTAAACATTGTGATTTAGTGAGTTTTATAATGGCTTTTTAAGTACGAAATGATATTTCGATTGAATTACATGTTTTGTTTGTCACTTACCTATGAAAAAAGACTGAAAAATGCTCAGAAAATAAACATAAAAATGTCTGTTTTGTAGTGTAAGTTTCCATATATATAAATATATATAATATACATGTATATGTAGGAGGAAAAAAATGTGCAAGAACTTACTACTAAGTAATTGGGACTTTTGATAATGATAAATATGAGTAATCTTTGAAATGTATCTTTGGGATGCTTAATGTAACTATGTTTTTTTGAGTTGATGTTGTGTTTATGTGGTTATGTACAGCTGTAGCTTATCTTTGTTTATACAGCTGTACATATAAACATACAAAAAGAATAACCCCAGTGTTCTCAGCATGCATTGGCCGTGTTATTCAAAAGTTGTATAAATTGTATAGGTCTTCTACAGCAATGAACCACGTTTGCAAAATCTCAAAAGGACATTTAACATCTGTGTGGCAATGAGGCCAAATTTCTGTTTAAAAAATAAAAATGTTTTATTACTTGCGAATCATGAGCTGAGTACAAATTGTGCCTTCAGCATTTTGTGAGTTGCAAAGTATGAAATCTGACGTCGAGTCAAATGTGGATAAATGGACTGGTAAAACGCAATTTACTGAGTGTAGAGGGATCATGTAAATTAACTCGTTGTCACGTGTTGTAGGCATTAGAGGCAGTTCACTGCGTTAACGTTGAAATGGGATGCGTGTCTTCTCGCACAGCACAGTAAAAGCAAGATGGATCGTAGAAAACAAAAAAATGAACTATTTTCTTATTGATTTCACAGTGAGCTGCATTGTGCATCGTTGAAAAGTGTAAATTTTTCAACTTGTTACGAGATTCCGTTGGCACGTACACGTATTGTACACATTTACTGGCACTCCCGAGCATTCACAGTAATTTACTCATACAATGTACAACGTATGAACTGCTTCTGTTTAGTAAGATATCAAAAAGAACAATTAGTATGATCACTTTTCTAAGCAATTTCACATTTATGCTAAATGATTATTGATTAGAACTTCAAAAAAAAATTGTTAGATAATGAGCACTTGCTAACGCTACTCGATGTTTTGTACATTTCAATGTGAATGTTGTGTCGCTGTTGTAAACAAAGATTTTGACGAAAACAAAAGTACCAACTGAAAGAGAAACACTTTTTTGCGTGTTTCTTTCAAACTACACATTTTGTCTTGTGTATATTAAATTATTAAATAGTACAATGCTAGGATAAACTTGAAGTATCAATCTGAATTGTAGTGTTAACCATTACCAACTGTAATGTTAAGAAAAAACAAAAACATATTTGGCATATTGTAAGTGTTGTCATCCGATCAGGGAAACTTATTTTTTTCATACATTACTGTTCTCCTGACTTGTGTAAGCTATGTGATATGTTTGGTAGCAGTTGAACATTTGTCATTTGAAATATGAATATATATTTTGCCTCTCCTTGGACTTGCCTGACCCTGAATTACGAATCTGTCTCGTCGTTCTGTTATCCCATCATTTGTAAATAATTTGTGACAAATTTGAGGAACATAACTTATGAATTTTGAAAAGCAGTTGTAAAAGGTGATTTACCAATGAAATTTTGTTGGGATGAAATATAGGAAACAGCATTATCCCATGAATTGATGCAATTGAATAGTGTTTGATACTTCAAGAAATAAATATGAAAATAGTTTACTGAATGAAGGAAGTAGGTGGTAGAAAAATAAGGGAGTGGGGATGAATTTCAATTATACAAATAATAATAGTGCCCTTATGTGCTAAATGGTGTAACATGCAGGGTTGGAAAATTTAAATGAAGTGATTTAAATTGTTGATTTGTATCATGATTTAAATCAATGATTTTGTTGAAAACAACAACAGATCTAAAAAAAAAAAACTCAGAGAAATGCATCAGAAATTGGTCAAGAGATTGATCATGCGAAAAAAAAAATGGTTACAAAAATGTGAAATATCCAAATTTGATCTTTTTTTGTTTCCATATGTAAAAAATAAACCAAAAAAATTGGAAGTTTCAAGCATTTTAAATGTTCAAATTATATCAATCAACCCCTTTTCCCAATTGTTTGGGCAATGCTTCTGATGATTATTAAAAAAAAATATTTAAATACCGGTAAAAACAAAACTTCACCACCCAGGGGATAAAAGTACTGTGATGGGGGGTTGAGATTTGGTACTCAAAAAGACCATGGTATCCATATTTCATTTCATTTCATGTCATTTATTGGCAAATCAAATTCAAAACAATTGATACAAGAGGCATTAAGGGAACATCAATGTTTTAATTCCATTCCTTGCAATTTGTACTTGTGATTAAATTTATAGAACTTGAAATATAGTATTGAAATGGTTCTGTTCCCCGTCATTATATAAATTACTCACCTAGCTTCACACACACTCGTCATGAACTATGATAATTGTGGCATATTTATGTACAAATGAATTTGTCATTTCACCTCAATGTAATGTATTTTTGGATTTATTCATTAAGACAGGTAATAATGTGTGTATAATTTAAATCAACAAGGCTCCCCTTGCCACTGTTCTTTCATAGAAACTAAAGGATCTGTTGTTGGATATTTCCATATCAAGACACCAGCTGTGCAAACTTTATTTTGATTTTGTGTTCTGTTCCAGAACCTAAATGAAGAAACAAAGGAAGTTAATGAACTCGTTGATATTGATAATCCTATTAAAATGAATTGAACTTGCAAACTGTATAGTATCTGTAAGATTTACATGTAAGTCAGACAAAAAAGAAAGGAAAAAAATAGAAAAAAGTGCATTTTTCAACATGGTACCCTTTTATGTTATTCTGTACAGTATTTGAGTAAGTATGTTTAAGTACGACAGCTTTTTCTTTTTTTGTTTCAACTTTTTGTGAAGTGTCGATACTCTTGTCCGAGTATTTCTGAAAACTATATTGCCTACCAGTGGAGCATGATATGGCTTAATCTGGATGTTGCCAATTTGGAGAAAAAAATTAATAAAAAATGGTATTGTCTGAATGCTGCCAATTTAAGAAAATTAAAAAATTGTATCATTCTGATAATGCCAAGTTAGAGGAGTGGCGTTCATCTGTGTGTTTGGCAATCTGTCATAATTGGATTACTACTAACTGCCGAATATCTTGGCGTTGACACAAGAGCTTATAATGAAGTCTAATGTGGCATTGTCCCTGTACCTATGTGTTTTCTGTGAAAGTAGTAGTGATTATCTAGCAAACATCAGAAATACAATCATTGTTGTTCCACAAAAAAAATATTCTTGTATCCATGAGGTGTTTTATTTTGTGGTGTTTGTGTGGTCGTTAATGTGAGATGAGTCATGAGAAATATACCCACTTGCTCCCAGTTTAAAGCCATTGTATAGTTTTGGTCATTATTTATTTTTTTTGGGGGGGGGGCACTTTTAGCTACAGGTACATTGCGATAGCTGCTTGCTAATAATTGACAAATCATAAAGTGACTTTATAAACAATTTTTGAGATAGGTTTAATATTGTTGTCAGACATCTGGCACGACATTGCCATATTTGCATGAAAATTGATGAAAAGTTTATCCAATCGACCAAAACTATACTTTGGGTTTAAGTAGTTATATTTACCCATCTTCTGTCACTGGGTTACTGTAACTTAAAGGGGATTCTGGACTTTCAAGATTATCTCCCATGAAAATCATTGCCATAACATGCCAACTGTACATTTGTTGTTGCACATTCTAATGGTTTCTGGAAGTGTTATCAATATTTGTCAAAGTTTCAGGCAAACATACCAGTGGGGGGGGGGGGGGGTTGGTAGGCGGCGTCATTGACCGGGCGGTAAAAGTACATTTGGATGAGTCACAGCCTACTATTTTTGTAAACAAACCTTTACCACCATCCAGGTACCCCCCATTGGTTTTGTGTGTGTGTGTGTCTGGGTGTACATGTGTGTCTGTGTTTGGGTGTGTGTGCTGTGTGAATCTGCAGCTGTTCCAAATCCTATAGTTTCTGATTTCAACGTAATGAAAGATTTATAAGTAGTGAAAAAAAAATGACTGTTGCATTGTAGTGAGTAGTTAGATGTATGGTTGGTGTAAATTGGCATGAATTTATATTTCAACGGTCAGTTTGCCTGCCAATGCCTGCAATCTGAACCAACACAAGTTTATGAAACACAGGTGTCAGTTGTGTAACGGAGTGTAATCACTAATTCAGTGGTAATGTGATACCGGTATTACCTCAACACCGCCATAAATATCAGTATCAGAGTAGTGAAAAAATAAGCTATGAGAACAGAAACTCCATTTTGTAAATTAGTTGCATACATATTTTATTGAATTACCGTAAAAAGAAAATTTAGATGTCTCAGCTGTATAATGGTGTTCAAGATAATAGTAATGATGATGATGATGATGGGGATAATAATAACAACAATAATAATAATAATAATAATAATAATAATAATAATGATAATAATAATAATAATAATAATAATAACAACAATAATAATAATAATAATAATAATAATAATAATAATAATAATAATAATAATAATAATAATAATAATAATAACGATAATATAACTAATGCAATTTGACAAATAAAATTACAATAAATTAAAGAAAAGGTTATCTGTTTTTGCCTGTTTCACTCCCTCTTTTTTTGTAGGTCGATAAAAAAGGAGGACCACGGTCGATTTAAGACTGGCAAAAATTCGGAGGGGGGCGGCATATTTGGCTACCGTGTATATACCACTGAAGTAAACAATCTATTGAGAGTTTCCTAATTTTCTCAACTCTATATAACTACATCCCACCTTTAACCAAGCCACTGTGCTCTCATGACGATATCATGCACATCTAAAGCAATTACATCACCAAGCAGAAAATGAGTTCTAGCTACTCTATTCCCATTTGACGACGTACTCTTATAATATGTCTGTGCATGACTGCCACCATTATGGTATTAAATGTCGGGTTACAAAGTGCATTCAAGTATAGGCCCCATGTGTGTATGCTGAAGTTTTATTATCACCACATTAGACATAATGATTGTATCGTAACCATAATCATTATGCTAATTTGAATCCGATGGTATAATGTGCTCTCACTAGTGTTGCTGTCATCTGCACTCAATATCTGTTGAAAACCTGTTAAAGGGTGAAAACCAAAAGTAAGTGAATAGTCTACCTTTACAGCTAGTTTCAAGACGACCATAATTATTATTTTCTTTCTCCGGTAGACTTTCTCATTATCAAAACTAATACAGTATTGCATCACCTAATGATTTTAACGGTAAGAGCATTATGCCAATTTTGATTTTAGATTCACAAAATAAAAATAGACTGATAAAGATTTTTAAAAGATCACCATTCTTTGGTATGCATTTATTCTGCAATGCAAGCATCATATTATCACATATCTTTTCAGATCATAGCGTAATATGTAAAACTGCAAAAAAAGGATGCTTATATAGCGTAATAATAATAAAAGTTCAGAAATAGCAGTTAATTAAGCTTTTAAGTTTTTAAGTTATTGTACAATCTGGCCCGAAGGCTCATCAGCAATATTACTATATTTTATTTATTTATCTATTTATTTATTTATTTATTTATTTATTTATTTATTTATTTATTTATTTATTTATTTATTTATTCATTCATTCATTTGAGCTTTTTTAACAGGGTAACCCCATCAGTAGTTAAATACTGTTATTCTCGTGGGGACCCTGCATCAACGAGATAGCATAAAACATATACGATATGACACAAAAAATACGAAAAACCTTGCACATTCAAACAACATCCCTGAAAAAAATAACAAAATATAACCTAAAAAGATTCTATTCAGCCCATAATAGCTAGTAAACTTCCATTTCGGTCATTATTATTCTAGTCATCATATAAAACAACAACAACAAAATACATGTAATGTCTTTTTTTGGGGGGGGGGGCAGAAGGGTTAGCTTAAATTGTATGAGTGGCAAGATTGGAAGTAACCATTAATCTACGACACAGTGCTCCCAGAATTAAGTACATGTATTATCAAGTATACTATTTGTTGGGAAAATTTCATAGTTATACATTTTCTCTTTATATATAATTAGGCCTAGGGCCTATTATGCTGTTAAAATGCTGTGACGATATTTTATTGTGCAGCTCTCTATGGGATCAATTTATATCAGGGCTGGAGATTAATTCAGTATACTGGTAAATATATGCTTGTGTCTCATATCAAGTTAGTTGACGAATTCCAGATAAATCCCTCCAGCCTAAATATACTCTCAGACCAGTGAAGTTGAATCAGTTCCTTGCACATTAGTGGCTGGCCCGGGTGGTTGGACTCTATACTGATTTCATCATTGGTGAAAGCTTCAGCCGAACATACTACTGTAGCAAACGGACCATTTTCAAATGAATACCTTGTATATTTCATTGAAGAAGAAAAATAATAGGATTATCATGTATAAATCCCTAATCTTAACTAAACTATCTTTAACCATAGTTAACATGTTGATAGTACATTTTCTATTAATTTTTTTTAAAGGAAATATCTACTCTCTTGTATATATGTATCTTATTAACAGAAAGTGTTTTATCAAACCCGCTCTAGCTCTGAAGAGCAGAAAAGGCTCTGCTGAAGAGAAATGTATAGCGCCAGCTTCAGTAGATAATGGAAAATGTCAAATATGTCTGCCTCCATGGATTGGTCTGATGAGTACCAAACACGTAAGTTTTGTTCCTGAATATTCCCGCTGGGGAACGGATGGTATGTTATGTTTCGTGATTCAGGGATTACACTGTAGTAGGCTATTGTCACTGATGAAAATGTATTGAATTTAATCTAAAGTTTATGTTAAAAATTGGAGTGTTTTCGAAGCAAACCCAAACGATAGTCTCGCATCTTCACTTGTTAGTATAGTATTGCATTGGTAGTATATTTTGGTGCCACGCCCATAGTATGAGCATGCACTGTACTCGTACTACTGGTGTGGTATCAAATGGTTGTGGGATTGGAACGGGATGACATAATTTATTCCAATACCACAAAGAATACGAAAAGGAGGAGGAGAAGAAAAAGATATGTGAAGATGAGGAGGAAAAAAGATGAGAAAGAATAAATGGAATAAATGAAATACAATTACAGATCTTGTTCTTGAATAAAGAAGAAAAAAATATAGAAAAGCATTAAGTATAGGAATAGAAGAATAACCACAATGACAATAATAGACATATTTAGGAATAATAACATGAATGTTAACTAGTTTATGTATGAGTCTGTCTATTGATAATTGAAACAAAAGTAATGATGATGATGATCACAATAATATTAGCACTAGTAGTAATCAATAATAATAATAATAATAATAATAATAATAATAATAATAATAATAATAATAATAATAATAATAATAATAATAATAATAATAATGATGATGATAATAAAATGATAATAATGATGATGATGAGAATGGTAAGGAGAAGAAAAAAAATCCTTTAAATTCTTTTTCTTCTTTTTGTTTTGAGATCTATTCTTAAAAGGGAAAGAAGAACAATAGAATGAAGTTAGTTAAAAGTTCAAGATAAATCTCCTTTGCCTAAGTGTCCCTTTTCTTGATTTCTTCTCCATTTTCTTGCTCTTGTACTCTGAGGGAGTTGTCCAGAATCCATAGCAGTTGTCAATGAGGGGGGGGGGGGGGGGTCCTCCGGGGGAGATATCCTCTGAGTAATAGTCTAAAACCTTTGCTGGGATCTGCTTTGGTTTAATTGTTTTTTGTTTGTTTTTATAGAATTTAATCAATGAACAGATATGCAAGACTACTTAATGTACCCAATCAACTTATGAAATTAATTATACAGAGTTATTAAAAACAATGTAATTATTGGTACAATTGTCATGATCATGATCATTGCCATCATCATCATCATCATCATCATCATCATCATCATCATCATCATCATCATCAATTTTTTCATTGCTGAATATACACCTCACCTCTGTATATTTCCTCACACAGTCTTGAGACTTTGGGAGAATTAGAGATTGATCAAGTGCAGATTGGTTATGGAGGTGATGCACAGGCAAGACATCCGATCACTGCATGAGGACGAGTTGGATCAGAATTCATCTGACTGTGAAGATACACAAATATTATCATTGGTGTCTGCCTGGTAGGCATTATCCTTAAAAACATAATTGCAAAGAATCATCATGTTTACCATTTACCAAAACTAAACTCGGCTTTAAGTGTGATGGCAATGGTAGTCATTTCAATACGTTTTGTACAAATTCATGAAGGTTCCAGTGTCTTATATTCCTGAAAGCTGTATAGCAAGTAATTCTACAAGGAAAATATTACAAAACCATGATTATCATGCTAAAGATTAATATACGGAATATGGGCACGTGGCAAACATATGCGCACTATTTGTATGGATTTATATGCAATTTATGCAAATTAGGGTATATTTAGACTCTTGAAAAGTTACTACCGATATCACAATTGTATTCCCTGACCTAACAAACAAGGGTAAGGCCACCAAAATTGACCTTCTACACGTTTATGTCGGCCAAGATCGTGGTCATTGAATAGATTAGATATCGGCCCATTTTGAATATGTAATTCATATGCCATGTTTATGCAATAAGGTGGTACATGTAGAAACAACGACTGGGAAATTATTAATTAACATACAATCCGTTCTCCACCGCAAAAAATATCTTCTATAGACATAAATAATCGTACTTGTAAATGTTTAGTTAAACAAAGCTTCAATGGGTACATGGCGGGCCATTTGATTTCATTATATGCAAATTTATGCAAATTATGCAGGTCAGAATGTTTGAAAGTTTTATGATTATATCATATTTGCATTTCATGACGCTAGAACATGAATAGACACCAAAAATTACTTTTCGTGGTTTCCCATGTGCCAATATGGACAAAAAATGCACATGGCGCCCATTTTGAATTTACCAAATTAGATGTCTTTCCCTAATATAGGAAATTTTGGGACTTTTAGTATGGGTTCATGGGGACCTCAAAGAAATGCATTGTGGTGAAAAAATTCTGTGCAATTAAGTTGAAGTGAAAAGCTAAAATGACTGGACCTATTCATCGAATCTGATTTATGAGAAATATGCACCTAATATTCAGATGTTCGGGGAAAAATGTCAAAAAATAAGGTTTTTGACCAAAAATCACAGATGAAATCATCCTAAAAGGTGTTAAGTGTGGTATCCATATTGTATGAATTTAATATGGCTTAAAATGACATCCACATTTATAGGTGATTGGACCTTTCAACAAATTTGTTATCTGTAAAAAAATTGAACATTTATCAAAATGGGTCGGCCATTTTGGAACGCCATCTTTGGATTTGAGGTGTTCGCACCCATTTTTTGAGGTAGACCTTCTGATATATTGTTTGTTATGTCTATAAGCTTGGAAAATAAACATAGTCTACTAGTTTGTACAGGGTGAGTGAAACGAAACCTCAATTTTCTGACTTCGGCCGTCTCCGCTTATAGTAGTTTGTTCTATCA
>JZLH01S0601280.1:11068-24681 GCA_001188425.1 Eucidaris tribuloides
CAAAATACCTGCTACGAATCTAAAATATGAGAAGAGCACATTCAGGCTGACAACATGCTACGGTTGAGCTTGATTATTCCGTTGTTTCATGTTAATGTGGCAGTAATTCCACCCAGTTCATCATGCATACGTGCAACATTAGTGAAATACAATTTAGCTTACATCAATGTACGTGCCATGTATGCTCAAATTGATGATATAGGTACCTACCACAGATTCGGTTATAAACCACAGACAACAAATTTAGGAATAATTTAATCATGTCCAAGTATCTTAATGAAAATAAATGTGACAAACTTTATTCCTGTCCTTGAAATCAATATCTGTGGCTGACATGTGCCAAGGGTAAATGCAGTATGTGTAAAATGATTGCAACCTTCTGGATCGTAAACTAAGCCGTTGACAGTTAAATAGGCCCATTCACAAAATCAACATTTTTTCAGAAAAGAGTTTTAGAATTTATGAAGTCCAAAGGAAGAGACAAGGGATGGTTTCTGAAACAGTAAAGAATGTCAGTATAGCACTTTCCTGGTTGATTGATTGATTGATTGATTGATTGATTGATTGATTGATTGATTGATTGATAGATTGATTAATTGATTGCTTGCTTGCCCGCTGATTGATTGATTGATTGATTGATTGATTGATTGATTGATAAATTGATTGATTGATTGATTGATTGATTGATTGATTGATTGATTGATTGATTGATTGATTGATAAATTGATTGATTGATTGATTGATTGATTGATTGATTGATTGATTGATTGATTGATTGATTGATTGATTGAATTTTGATAATGATCGGAATCTGTGGCGAGAAGTTGTGAAGTGAAAACATCACACATCCCAGTGACGGTGTGGATTGCATACGTAAGCAATGTAAATGGTATCAGAAGATGCAAGATCTATAACTTGAATGCAATGTTTTTATGCTATTTTTGACCAAACTGTAATTTAGCCAAATTTGTCGCTTCACAGCTGAACTCAAATTTAACAGGGTATAACGCTGGATACATAACTATAAACTCGACAACCCCTAGACTCCCTTCCCCCGCTTCTCTTCATTCTCTACAATGTTCTGTGCGTTTTGGAATCAATATTCTGCTACAGTTGATTGTGATCCCCGGGCATAAAAAGGCCACTTTAACACCGTTTATACAAACCCATAATATCTTCGTAAACTTATATCTCTATCTACCATCCACGATCGTCCGAGAACACTGGGTTATGCGTACTTTGTAGGATTGTTTTCCTCTCCTGATTATGTCTCTCCCACGAAGAATTTCTATTCATTCTAAAACCGTAGGCGTACTCCACAATTCCGTGCATCGTACAGAAAGAGATACACAATTATGTATCCAAATTGAAAACTCTCCGAAACGGAAAAGTTATATATATTTTTTTAATGAAAGTGCACGGGAAATGGATGTTATAAGGTTATTTGATTGTATTGCAAGATGTACATGAACTTGATTTAAACCTACATATATGATGATTTTGCCATTACATCTTTTGGTTTACATGCAGGTTCTGTCTCCCTCCCTACCTAATATATTAAAAGCTATACGTCATCCAAACACACTCCCGGAAACATAATGGGACGCACTGGCAAAGACAAGGCAAGGCCTACAAATGTACAGTCTCTTTAATGAGAAATGTCACTACCATCAGTGCAGAAATATCTCGTGAGGAGCTCAAAATTTGCCGGTTCCTTAAAGATAGTGTATAGTTTTGATAAATGATGATTTTTTTTTTTTAGATAGATCTATATTTACCCAAATATCAAACGCTCTGAAACGCCTTCAGTGTTTTGAAAACGGTGGAAAATAGATGGAAATTATACTTTATGACACATTGATCATGTTGAAGAAAAATATCGGATCAACCAAAACTGTACTAGGGCTTTAAAACTCTCACTTTGTGCGTATGCACTACGATCATGATACTTGGAATGACGTAAAACAATAAAACAATCTAAGAAACGCATCAGTCATCGCGTCATATCTACATGTGGATAAAAAAGAGAGCTTAAATCCAGAGGAAAGTAAGAAATGAATAAGGTAAAAAAAACGCGTCAAGTTAGTTCATTCGGATAATTCCAGGGAGTGATAAATTTAATAAATAGCCGACGAAAAGTCACGGTCAAACACGATTCTCCAATATTGACACTCTCCACGTTACGTCAGGCTGCGTCTCCCAACGGGGTTCGGTCACCGATACCAAATCGCGTGAGGGGCCCTAGACTACCATTGTCATCTTTCTTGTATGATTTTGCTCGGCCGTTTTTTTTTTATAAAACAACGTTGAAGTGTTATCCAATCAATATTTACACGAGAAGAGTGATTGCATCGGATGGATGTGCTTCTTCTGTGGCCTATTCCGATCATAGCAATATTGGTTGGGACGTGACGAAGGCTACGCTTGTACGGAAGCTAGACGTATATATACCCAAGGCTGCCATCGGTACTTTCATCGTAACGGTCCTGGGCATGAACCATTTATGGGCACACTATGTTGCTAATGTTTGATGTAAATTCAACATTCAACGATATCTTCAACTACCACTGAACTATCAAAAGTAATTTCGCAAGTGATTAGATTGTAACTATGGTCCTCTATATATTCTGTAAGGCGATTGTCGCAGTGTATTTCAATCCATTGTCACTTGGTTGTCTTACAAGAAACTTGTATATAGCTGTAATAGAGTATTGTTGCAATTTCTATCAGATGCAAATGACATAAAATGTGTAATTTCTGCCGGGACAACAATTGGGTTTCTTCCTCAGTATTCGTCATATTCAACTCTGTTACAGTCAGCAGCATTCCTGTTTGCCATGACAAGATCTTGCAGTTATAGCGGTCGACATTTTCGACAAGAAGTTAAAAGCATGAATTAGACAGTATTATACTAACGATAGCTTTCATCTATGAATGATTACTATTATAATAGCTTTAAAGCAGATCAGAGTTGATACAATGTTGTGTAAAATCTAGATGACATTGGTTTTGATATGTCTTTCTGTTTTGTCGTTCTGTATAAACTTTACCAACTGATTTAAAGTTTTCCCATTCCAAATTTAGACAAATGCAATCGATTTAATTGTAAAAGAAAAAATAATAAATAAATAATAGATAAAAGTTATTTTATTGCCAAACTTAAAATCTGCCCTCGTCCACATGTCCTCGATTTGGGTGGGTCAAATTTTGTTGATTACAACAAATTCAAAAAGAAGGTAAACGTGAGTGTTATTCAATAGCTTGCTCCCCTCGATTGATTTGACGTACGAAAATACACATTATTGTAGATGTGTATATAAATGCTCACTGTTGATAAATGACGCACATTCCGCGCGTAATACCTTCGAAAGTAAACGTAACTCGCAAACAGACATTGTCACCATTCACACATCAAAGTTGAAGTTCCTCTCCCATTTTGGTTGATGTGTGACTTTCAACGAAATGACACTGACACATTAAATGTCTCGTGTATTTGCAAACTGACTGACATTCTAAACAGACACATTATTGATGGTTTACTCACAGACCATTACGGCTCTCTCCGAACTGAGGTACACGCCACAACACTCAACACGTCCCAACATAATGACGGAGCTCTGTTTGCAAAATTCGAATACAATGCCTCATGGCTGTCTTGTTGTTTCTATTTTGATTTCGTGAGTGATATACATGTAGGACTGAAGGTTTCTGTAGATTTCATTTAACTAAATACCTATATAATTGTCTGACAAAATAATCTAAATGTATTTTATTCAATACAGTGGAATGTCCGAGATACATAACACTATTGTCAGGGAGTTTAAATATTAAACACTGATTATCATTATTATTGGATGTACTGTTGATTTTCATGAGGTTAAAATTCAATAAATCTGGTCCATGAAATAGGGGTTAATTTATGTGACGTTTACAAGAATATATCGAAAAGGGGGAACGTTTCTTATTTTCTGAGGAAAGGAAAACATTCCTTATTTTCTAAAACGGACTGTAGCTGTTATATAGAACATAGTCAAACACGTGTTGAGCACGGAAACACACAATCACACAGACACACACACACAAGCACACACAAACAAGCACACACACACACACACACACACACACACACACACACACACACACACACATACACACACGCACAGACACACACAACACAACAACAAACAAACACACACATACACATATACATAATACACATCATCCGATAAAGCTGGCAATGTGTTTTGTTAACTAAGGCTCTCCTCTGTCCAAGGTCCCCTGATCCCTGTTAGTTCGTGATCTGATATTAAACTGAATTCATGAGAACAGTTTTAACCCGGAGATTGCCTATTGAGGCAAAAAATACATCTTTTTGGGATTACGGAGTACTTTGAAGTATATCTGTAAGATGCAACGTTTTCATACTTTAAAAGAACTGTTTGCCTGGTTGGACGAACTAAAAGCAGATTACCTTCGCAGGTATAACGCAGGTTTCATTCCAATCTTCTCAAAGAGTGTGCGAGCATAAAAAGGTTTAATGTACTTCACACTAGACAACAAAACACATTTCAAAGCAATTTTTTGTTGTGTGTTTAACGTTCAATACATAAATGCAGGTGAATTGACTTAGCATTTGGGTAGTCGACGGAAAATTATTCTGGCATCCAAATAAAAAGTGTCCGTAATTATGATACACGCGACATAACACATGATCTATATATTTCATCGTGAAGCTGCAATGGTCAGATGAACCCGCCAACATGTCCGAGACCAGTGAACAGCAGTTTCATAGTTCCTTTCGCGCGGGACCCTAGTTTAATGAGAAATGCTGTATGTCAGCCTTGAAAGGACAGTGATACTGATTTTGGAGAATAAAAAAAAATGCCCTAGAACAAAATCTGGTTGGCCAAGACTATTACTGTCTATACAAATATGGTAGCTTTGAGTGTCTATCTGCTGGAAAGCAATTTGTATTAAGATCTAATGTGTTTTATTAACTTAAGGAGAATCAAAGCATGAACATACCAGCACTTCATTTCTCTTGCGTGCTCCGAGATAAATTGACCCCATAGGAAAGGCCACACAAACGATTTTGTGTGATTTCAAGCAAGGCATATTGATGGCATTTTATCTTAAAGTGAGTCAACATTTGACTACAACATTTCCAGAGTAGATCCTTGCACAGTTTACTTTTATTCTATTTTTAAATCCCGTAAGACCTCTAAATATCCGGCTCCTTTTAGAAAGAAGTTTTTGCTTGTTTTCCTTCTAGGGCTGCGCAACGGGAATTTATCTAGGCCACAATTTTTTATTTGTTTTTGTTTGTTTTTTGAAAGCGCACACAGACCTGACGCAGCAAACAGATACGGCGATGGTGGACTGTACTACCATTGGAAGAACAATAGAAGAAGAAAGTAGTCCGTTTCCTTATATGATTATATATGTTTTTATTATTTATTTGTAAGCTTTTGTATTTATTATTTATTATTTAATTATCGATTGATTGATTGATTTATAGCTTAATTGATTGATTGATATGATTGAATTGATTGTTGATTGATTGATTGATTGATTGATTGATTAATTGACTGATTGAGTGAGTGAGTGATTGATTTGATTGATTGATTGATTGATTGATTGATTGAATTTGATTGATTGATTGATTTGATTGATCGATCGATCGAATGATTGATCGATTGGCTGGTTCGATTTGTTGTGATATTAATTTTTGTGAAATTTTAATAACGCCATATCCCCAGTATTACATATGTTTAGGCTTCGCCACGACCAATCGTGCTGCCTTTAATTACTTTTTTTCGCGCATTGAAAACTGTTTATACGAAATATTTTAATATATACGTCTATGGTGGGAAATTCGGGAGGGGTCTCGAAATGTTACAAAAACTAATTACGCCCCCTCCCCGATTTTCATTAACTTTGAAACCATATGAGGTCGGGCGCAGCACCCCCCGATGAACCGCCCCTACTAAAATCTGTACTGTTAGCATGGCACAACTGGATCAACAGTCTATTTCCAAATGATTTATTTCAATTGTTAAATAGGAAACTAAGAAATCCGGTTGATGATGGAAAATGCTTTCAACAAAGCTTCCCACATTTCATCTGGTTTCCATGTGGAAATTATACCTTCATTTACGTTATAATGTGGACTAATTCACGTTCAAATGAATGAATACCTGTGGGATTGGCAGTTTAAAACAGGTGATAATTTTCCACGCCAGCGCCTATACAAATAAAATTGGTCCAGTATTGGTATTCGTTAGCATCGGCGAATTAATTTTAAAATGGATTTGTAAAAAACAAAGTGTTTCTGTGTTTTCAAACTACACTTTGCCTGCACTTCAGCGACGGTTTGTTAGAATACAAATTTGTCATAGAAGGTTTGAAAAGCAGGCTGCAAGTACTTAATCTTTTCTTTAATACTACAGAACGTAAGAATCCCAACTGATATGAACACTGGTATAATTACTATGAACTTCTTCAACCCTTGATCTGAGGGGAAAATGGTGGTGGCCTAAATATCAAGGACACAGTTTTTCAACTGTTTACTTTCATTTTACGCAAGAAGCAAGGACGTGTGAATTATAATATGAACTGCAAATTCAATCAAGAGAGAAAAATCCCACAACATCTTCAAGATATTCTTGAACAATTTCAACATCAAATTGCCATCCTTGTTTTTCATAAGGTCATAATATTCTTTCATTTTTAAGCACAGGATTCGTCATCAACATTAAAGGGCAGAAAGTCCTTCATACAAGTACATTACTTTAACAATCTCGGCGGAAACTAAAGAGACCATATTCATGTTTTTACAAGTGCTTACTTTCGTTATAACATTAGGTCTACGTGTAATTAGTATCGTTCGAAAGCGAGGACAGCCTTTGGAATTTATTTGTCGCTTTTAACCTCGCCATTGTTTTAGGCTTGCTCTTCACTTGTTTTCACAGGCCTTTGTGGCTCGGAAGAACGTGTCGAGCGGATGGGTATAATTTTTGGGGAGAGGAAAGAGGGGGAGGGTGGCAAGGGGTGGGGTGGGAAGGACTTGGTATCTCCCCATGTGTAATAATAATAGAGGCTACGAGGTAGGCTGAAAAGTTTATAGCCTGACTAATAAAGAGTTGTGTTACAAGCATGAAATATGTTTATGTATTAAATTCAATCGTTTTGATACTAACTGGGCATTGTTTCTTTTCAGATATCACTTCATGTTTGTCTGATAGAGATGATTTAAAATTGGCAGTTGAGGGTTCTGAAAATGGTCATTTTTTCACAATTTTTATGGGCAAAGACTTGCCTGAATAGACATGTGTGAGTGTGGACTGCTTTTTTTTTTAACAAAATCCACCCAAAACGTGGTTATCAAGTTATCACTGTCGAGAAATGCAACTCCAGTAAGTTGTTATCTTAAATTGTGGGCAGAGACACTTTGGAAAGATCTCAGAGGAGCCTGGAAGGAGCCCAGAAGATGATTCCTGTCTAGAAAGGCAAGTCTACTGCAATCAACCATCTGCCAAAAATAGAATTGACAAAAACTTCAGCTGCCTAATGTGGAATCATTTGTAAAGAAAAATAGAAAGGTATCTGAACAGAAACTTTCACTTAGTGTCAGAAAATATTCAAATTTAGCACATGACATCTCAGTGCTGTAAGATCTATCGTCTTCTTAATCAGGCTGATAAAACTTTCAGTCTACCCTCGTAGACAAAGATTAGTTATCTGAACAACGCCCATTACCCATTTCAGACGATTAGATTTCAGTATTAGCATGTATTTTATAGACCCATCCCGAGATAACCTCGATCTTAGTCTTGCAAGAGAGAGGCCAAGGTAGAACGCTCGGGAGGCTCCACAATAGGCTTGTTTCATAATGTTTCAAAATTTCATGCATATCTTTTAAAAGCAAAGTTTGGTTCTTGGGCAACCTGAAAGCTTGTCCGAGCTTGTCGCGACATAGCAACAAAGTATTAATGTCAAGTTCTGCGTTTTCAGTATTGAAACCGCATTGTATGAAGCAGATGAAAGAAATAGCTCATCACTAGGCTTCGGAAGACGAAAATATCCATAAATCGAATAGCATTATGAAACTGGTCTATTCTAAAATATCGTGTAGCTTTCAATTCCAATAGCTTAGAGTATCCCATGGCAAGTCTATGGTACAGAGAGGGTTATATGAGATGTAGTTCCATAGGTGGGGGGGGCACTGTCATTACAAATGTCTACACATGCTCGTATCATGGACTTTCAAAATGAAACCCGAACAGTACCTTCGATCTCAGACTACCGCTTGACAACTAGGGGCTTCGATCCTGGGGTGGAAAGGGGGGCAGTCGCCACCCAACTGAAAATATGGGGGAGCGATATATATCGATTTGCCGCCCTCCCCCCAATAATTTTGAAAACTTGAAAAATTCATAACAAATAAGGTAAAGCAAGGAAAGGAATATGTTTGAAAAGCATTGGAAAGCATCATAACCATTAACTTGGGCCATAAAAATAATATTAAATTTTATCGGTGGCGGTTTGCCAGGCAAAATTTTTAATATTGTACTTTAGCGGCGCAGAAGTGCGCCGACAATTTTTGAGTAATTTTTTCGTCACTTTTGCCACCCCCAAATCCGCAAATGGATCGACGCCGCCTGCTTTGACAAGTGTTGCTAAATCTGAAAAAAAATATCCTTTTCAAGTAAGCGCTTCCTGAAAAGAATGTAGCCTTTTTTAAGTAAGCCTTCTTAAAAAAAACCCCAAATAAACAAAAAAAAACCCCCTATTCCTGATTTTTTATTATTATCATTAATCACTTATACTGCCGGGCTTTTACCATTAAGCCGCAAAGCGCTTACAATATAATTGGATACAACTGTGTAATCTTAAAAACTACACAACTGCTAAAAAAGATGTGTTTTTTTCAATGCCTTTTTGAAATAGGTTATTGATGAAGACTGTCTATATTGTAAGTGGCTAAATTCATTCGCAGTATTTTGAAGCTGACACAGGTAAATGTTCTATCACCGGCTAATGTGCGAGTAACTGAATATGTGAGACGGAGAGGGTCACTAGCTGACCTAAGTGATCTGGTGGGTGTAATGTAAATTCAGACAATTGAGCGTATTAAGTAGCTCTGGAGATCGACTGGTTAATTGGAGTTGTTCTGTTAGACGGAAACAGAGTAGTTTGAAAAGTGATTCTCTGTTTTCAAGGGAAGGCCAGTGTAGTGAGTTCAAAGAGTGGCTTGAGAGGATGATCCACGAGAAACTTGCAGAATTATCGTGCTGCCCTGATTTTTTGCGATTCTGATACCTTTCCTGTACGTCGTACATCCCGCGAGCGCATGAAAAAAACAACAACAACCCTCTTACAGGCGTTTTGTGACACAACACGAGATGGTATATACCCTTTGTAATGACAAATACTCCCACCTGTTTCCGGGAATATTGATCAATTTCGAGAGTTGTTATTTTTTTTTTTTTTTTTATTTTTTTTTTGTTAAAATAGGAAAGAGCCGGAACTTTGACTGTGCTAAACTGTTTGAGAAGGGAAAGGAAAGTCAAAAAGTGTTTGTTCAGTTTTAATGGCCTGATTTCCTCACGAGTTTAGACGTAATTTCTGCATTGACGTTACTGTGCATATCTGTAATAAGTTCATGTTTGTTTTATTGTTTTTTTTGGCATTGAGAGCAGACTCTGCTCTTTCTGATGAGGTATAAACCTTGGATTAGCGCTAAGCACCTGTGTCTTTATTAACCCTTTGGATGCTATAATGTAAAAATATAGTCTAAATCTCCGGGGTAGCCGAACAATTTTCTCGGGGTCCCCCCCCGGGGGGGGATTTTTTCATATAATTAATTAAAAAAAACACACACATTCAGAAAGCTGTTATTGGTGTGATATGACGCTTTGGGCAGAAAGCTTTCAAATAAACAAAAAATCGGAAAATTTAAACTTGGGTTTTAACCTTCGAAAGTTATTTTCTGGAATACAATATGAATATAGTTGGCACCAACACTATTACCGGCGTCATGGAAACGTATGTTTAAATGGAGTAACTTGCCACGATGATGAATGTCGCGCATTATATTTGACGCGAGTCGCATAATTTTCAATCGAAACAGATGAAAGGAAAAGTTGTATGTCATCTTCAAACATATCAATCGATGTTAGAGCAATGCTCATTACGGAAAATAAGCATACAATCACGTCAATGAATGCATTGTGTTGTGACGTCCATCACTTGGCAGCAAAATATTATTCTCACTTACTGCTTTTGTTATGATAAGTGGTAAACTAATATTAATATAACCGTATAAGACATCTGAGCTGGGGCAGCTTTTCGTTCGCCTTATTGGCCTAACTTAGATGCAGTTAACGTATGGCAGGCCTAATCGTGCTAAACTGACGGTTACTAGTATTGGTTGCGCCGTTTCCCAGCAAAGGAAATTTGGGCAGGCAGAGGTATGAGGATGCTCACAAATATATAATAATCATATCCCCTCGTCTTCGACTCGGGCGCGATATGATTCTAGTTCAAGGCATTTATGTCATATTCCCCTCAAAGGCCAGTCCAATTATATTATTATTCTCACTTAGCTGCTTTTTGTTATGATGACAGTGAGTAAACTATATATTCTCACGTTACTAATAGGGGCAGGGTTGCCAAGGGTTTTTACCGATTCATCAAACGTCACGCCGCGTGGCCAATTTACGCGCAGGCGCCAGAATTCAGTGAAACGAGCCCAAATTTCCATATGATGGCATTTTTATGGGCAGCAAATTTTTTTTTTATTTGTGGTTAGAAAGAAATAACATTGTAATCAATTTATAACACCATTTGAAACCTCTGCCACAGCCGAAAATTGAGTGCCGCGCTTTACGAGTGCAGCCAAATTTGCAGGTTGAATAATGTAACATGCGGCACCGCTTTAACTTTTTGGACCCATCGTGGGCACATATTTTTATTGAGAAATCCTACTGAAAAAATCGGGTTTTTTATTAAAGATTTTTAGTCAGTGCGCTTTGTAAAATGCAAAAAGCCGTTTGGAGTACACTTTTGAATTTCTTCAATGCCAAACGACTATGGTTCTGACTGTACTATTGTTTTGATTTTGTATGTTGTTCAACCAAGAAATGTGAAATAAATTGAAATTGAAATTGAAATATTAAAACCAGCAAATTGATGTTTTTTTTTGCCCAAAATCGCCGAACTGGCAACCCCGCTCGGGGATGTATGCAGGTGTTGACCTCGCGTGGTGGGGGCAAAGAGCTGGGAAATACCATCCCTCTCCGCAGCGGTAGTGAGCGGGGAAATACCCCATTCCCAGCCATGTAGCACAAAGCATGGCAGTATTCTTGCTGGCGCCAATTGTTCGCTTGAAATACTGCCGCACTTTATAGAATTCTGTAGACAAAATAAACTCAAACTCAATTTATTACAGACAATAGATTTCGTAGCAATGCAAAATGGATTTCGTGGTCTGAAATCTATTTCGTGTGCTATCGAAACTCTTTTTCGTGTATCCATTTCGTAATGGGCACCAAATCCATTCCGTGGTGCTAACAAAAACCTAATTTTGCCGCAGAATTGTTAAAGGTTGGACGGAAATTCCAAGCATAAACTGAAAACCCGCATAGTTTTTCCGGGGTTAGATGTCCATGATGTCTCTAAAGTGCTCCGTCATACTTGTTTTTCCGCCTCATGATTATGCCTAGAGACAGGTTGAAGAAGTGAAAATAGTTTCATGATAAATGCAAGCGGGTTCATTGTGAAGTGGAAGGTAAAACGGATTCTCTCCTCTTAAAAGACACTATATAACACTGTGGAATAGCCTGTTTAAAAATATGTCGATCTTTGCTATCTGACATAATTATTGAGCAGTGTTGTTGAATGGACAAATAAACACCCTAGGGACAACAAAAGTTTGAGACAGTTATGCTGTCACTAGTAGGCAATAATGCGCGATAAAATTGGGCCATTAATTTTATATCAGCCGATAGGAATTCTGCAACATAGCAGTCTATGGAGAAAAGCTGGAATGGTCTCTCAGATGATTTTCACTTTTTTTAAAGCACTTAATGATTGTTTTACAACCTGCAATTTTTTCAGGGCTGTCATTTTTAGACCGTTTCAAAGGCCACTAGTAAGCATGGGAAAATCATGTAGCCAGATTTTTTAAACTGGAAACATTGTTATACAATGCCTTATTAAAGGGTAAAAATTGAGGGCAGGCGTGTATCCCGGATATTTTTTTTTTTTTCTGTGTGGGTCATGATAATTTTTCGGACTTTTATTCACATTGAAGCAACAGCATGATGTGATTAAAATGGTACCTTGATCAATGCTTTCCATTTATGTCATTGTGAAAAGGCAATCGAAATAAAAACAATCCTTTGAAACAGATGTGGACCTTTTCGAAATTTCTTTTTTTTTTTGGTGTGTTGTGTGTGTGTCGTGTGGGGGGGGGGGGGGGTTATACGACCTTCCCGACGACCCCACCCCGCCCCAATGTTGGTATAACATCGTGAAAGCGCCCTCCTACTTATAACCAAACATGACGAATTTCATGTCTTTTGACCTTCATGAGAAGTGTTTTGAATGAATATTATAGAACACAAACATTGGGGTAGACACTTCCTGCTGCCCTAGCAAAATAGGGTACATGCAAAATTGGCCACATCAAGTTATATCCGGGCAACAAAAATCTATAACACAGCAGTCGTACATGAGAAAACTGGAATAGTCGCCTATTGATTTTCCATCACTTAATGCTCGTTTAAACTGGCAGTTTTCAAGGGTTTTAGCTGTCATCTTTAAGCTTTAATCGAGTGAATATAGCAATGGGGATCATGTAGCTCCGATTTTTTTTTAATTGGAAACATTGTTTTAAGACGAAACCTTTATTTTGCAAACAGAAAGGGCTATGTTCCATGAATTCGCCGTGGTAGCTTCGCTTGTTTAGCGATGTAGCTGTATATCAGGGCACATACGACCGTGACCCACTTTTTCGGAGGGAAGTTGCGAGAGCAAAAAGCAGGTTGATTGACCGCAGGAATAACATTTTTTTTCTACCTTTCTACGTTTATTCTCAAGCTTCGAACACTCTTGGTCTTCCTCGGAATTCTACTCAGTGACAGAGACAAAATACATATCCACTTTTTTTAAAATTCAAATTTCAAAATCAAGTGACATTAAAACAAATTTGCAATTCATTATAACTATTGCTTGTACGTGTGTAAATTATAATATATCACAAATAGTACAGATATATCCGAAGGTCAATAAAATGATTCTCATGTCATCGCATGTGGAGGCTATTTATTTGTTCATCAATTTACCAGTGTTTATACAGGTGGCCCAGAAAGAATGCTTACGAGTATGATCGCTAATTTTCGCTAAATTATCTTCAAATGTGCATTAATTTTTATTTTCGTTGGTTAGAACGGTTTTTTTTTTTCCAATAAAATGATACCAAGATTCAAATTGATTTTGAGTAAGCGCGTTTTTGAATTCTAGGGCCATTTTTTTTCGGAGGCAAATGCAATTTCCGTCCGAATATGCAAGTTTTTTAACAGCGGTGGTCATCGAACGTCCAGATATTC
>JZLH01S0601281.1:0-10190 GCA_001188425.1 Eucidaris tribuloides
TCGTATTTAGACCAAATCAAAGCTGCACAAAAGGAGAATAAATCAAGAAATACTATTTCTGGTATATCAAGAAAATATTTGGGGAAATATTTCAGGAAGGGGGTTAAAGATTTAACTCAATCCTGGAGGTACGTTGCGTCTTTCAAAATATATTTATGTACGTTAACCGCGAGTTGTGAAGATGGGAGGCTTCTCCCCTTACGTATTCGACTCGTGCGGATCTGGCCTTTGTTGTTGTTCGCACCGCCGTAACGTTGGTATTAATGTGGAGACCTTGTAGGAATTGCTCACGAATGGCAAGAAAACGGTTTGAACACAAGCAAAATGTTATTCATACGAAAAAAAGCAATCGCTTGAAATCCATCTTTGGCTTGAAGGACGTTGGCAAGTGTGTGTGTGTGTGTTGTTTTTTTTTTATATATACGGTCCATTTTTTTTTTTTTTTTTTTTTTTTTTTTTTTTTTTTTTTTTTTTTTCTTTATGGGAGCCACAAAGGCGGGTTTCGTATAATGTATTAAAATATTACGCGCTGAGAGGAGAAGCATTTCCTGTCATGGGAGTTACGAAGATAACTTCACTAATGTATACAATTTATGGATGTTTCTTTATGTGACCATCGAGGAACGATTACACTGATATTTTGGAGTGTATGATGGTTGGAATCAATTTGCATATTCTTGTTTTTCGTCATACCAGACAAACCTGCAACCTCGGGCAAACTATCAGGTTGTCAAGAACAACCTTTGTTTCAAAATGTTTTTGCAGGCAAGCAAGAATCTGTGCTTGCAAGCAATTCCTAATTACTATGCATATGGATTCAAGCAAAAGGTTAGAAAAAGCAATTACTACTTTTTATGCATACGACCCATTTTCTGGTATACGATCAAACGAACAATCAAGCCCCTACGCGGCTAAACTACATTTCACTCAGAGTTTAACATCAGAATCATATTGAGCGTGGATTACACTGACATAGTGTACCTGTCACATCGATGCTGAGGCCCACAATTTTCGACAAAGTGTAGTTTGTGTAAAAAGCAATGCGGTCGCTGCCGTCCATATTGGCTCGGCCGATGCCATAATCTCTAGTCCAATATATGTGCCTAAACGAAAGATGAGAGAAATATGACAACGTTTACGGCGTATATTACACATTCACACGCGCGGTTCGACGGGGGGAGGGGGACCTTTGGGGCTTAAGTATAGGAACGCAAAATTTAACTTTGTTTATAGCACCGTTGTTTCGGGAAATAATTTGGCAATTGTTCTCAATATGAAGTTTCCAGGACAGTTTGTCATTAACAGTAATTCTAAGGAACTTAGAACCACTGAACCACTCCAAGGCCTGTCCTCGAATACCACAATACGCCGTGCGCAGAATGGCGTTGACAAGTGCTTCCAGCAAAACGTGCGCATGGCAGAATGTCGTTCGCAAGTGCTCTAAGCAGAATGTCGTTAATACTAAATTGCCTCTAACTTGGCAAAAAAAAAAATCCACATTCTGCCTAACATACTTGTAAAAAGTACCTAAAAGATCACAATACTTTGATTTCATGTGAAATAAGCCAATGGTTGTAATGTTACAAGCAATTTACTGTTTACAAGAATATAAATTATGAAATTCCTGCCAAAATGATTATATTTGTATACATTGAATGATAGCATGTCAATACTTCCTGCTAATGTTTCTTTTACTATCTTACATAGTTAATTGTTTTAATACACATTTTACTATTTTATTTAATATTTCATAACTATTATTGCAAATGCATTTTACTATTTTTAACGTGATTATGTTTATCTATGTTGTGCAATATTAGTGCAACAGTCACTTATTGTATACCATGTTTACATGTGTTTTATGTGTTTTTATAAAATTCGCCGCAATTCGGTCGATGACCGCTATGGCAGTTTTGTTTTAACAAACCATTGATTAATTGATTGATTAATTCAATTGATTGATTGATGCATTGATTGATTGATTGATTGGATTGGATTGATTGATTGATTTGATTGATTGATTGATTGGATGATTGATTGAATTGATTGAGTGATTGATTGATTGATGATTGATTGATGATTGATTGATTAATTGGCATTCTGCTTAGAGCACGTGCTAACGACATTCTGCTTAGAGCACTTGCTAACGACATTCTGCCATGCGCACGACGAATAAGTATAGAATTTCACAATTGATGGTATCGAAGGCCTTGGAAAATACCAGAAACACCCCTATTTTATGCGAAAACTTGTCTATAGCTTGTGAGACTTTATCAATACTTGTAAGAATGGCGAGACTGGTATTGTGTCCTTGCCGAGAGCTAAATTGAAATTTTGAAAATATGTCATGCGTATCATTTATTTTGGGACGGAGAAGGGTGTGGTAAGGTTCCTTATCCCCTTCTTCTCCCTGCCACATCAGGAATAAAATAAAATAAAATGTTTTTAGTCTTGAAATATATCAACAAACTAATAACAGCCTGGTATAACTCTAAAATTATTTAATGTTAAATACAGTGTACACTTGGACTTTTGGGAATACCAGACAATACGCACGCACTCTTTAAAAGTCAGTAACAATAATGGAATGTACAACGAATCATTTCTTGTAAATTTCTTGTTATTTGTGAAATCGAGAATTATCCTTTGAAATAAATGATATACCAGGATGGTTTCACGAGATGGAAATTACGTAGTCAAGGCATTGCATATTTAAATTTAGTCACATAGATTTAGTCTTGTTATTAAATTTTGGCAGTCTCTGTAGCTTTCGCCCATCCAGTATTGACTTTGCTCACTTTATTGACGTATACTTACAGGTTTTAATGTGATTCGTGTTTATCTAACATTTTGTGACAGCTGGCATGGTATTACTTGGACCGAAATAAATTTAAGTACGGTTAAACCGTCTACATAAAATTTCTATTGTTTGGAAGATTCCTCAAGGTTGGCTTTACTATGTATATAGAACGAATACTTTATTGTGGAAGCCCCATTTAAAAAAAAATCAAACTTTTCTATGTCTATGTGACATACCTGACAGTGTTTGACTAAAAAAACAACAACCCTGCAACACAAAAGTTTAGACAGTTATGCTGCCACTCATAAAGATTGGCACACGAATTATTCTCAGCCGATGGAAATTCTGCCACACAACAGTCCGTGGGGTAAAACAGGAATGGTTGCATAATAATTTTCACTTAAACGCTCTTAATGATCGTTTTAAAGTGCATTTTTTTTTTCACGGCTTCATTTTTAGACCTTATCAAAGACACTGGTAGCATGGGGAATCATGTACATGTAGCTCATTCTTTTTTTTACATGGAAAATGTGTTTAACTTACTCGCGAGATTCATCAACTGCAACAGTTCGAGCATATCGAGTATACGATACAATAACTGTTTCTGTAGAGGGCTCATTCAGATTTGTTGACGTGATCGTGTGGCTGAAGAGATATGCACAGAATAATTTCGTCGCATTTTTAGCAACTGCAATACCAGCTGGGACTGAAAAAGGAAACAACAAACGCATGGTAATTTGGGCTTATCAATATGTATTTAAACAATATTTTTTTTCTCATTACATGTAATTCCACTTGACTCGTATTGATTTGAATAAGTCTTAAAAAACACTATTGTAAAAAGGTACTCACATAACATTTCGTAATGTTTGTGGTTACAGATAGTGGTGTATGTTTTGCCATGACGAATCATATATTTTATTTATTAAGTTAATTTTATTCATGAGAGTCACAGAAGGCAATGGAGAGGGGGATATGTTCGACATACATTCATTCACATTAGACTGTCCCAACCAAATGATGAAAATACTTTTACAAATCAAATAAAATGAAGATCTTTACCGCATGCCAATTACTATGCAGAGCACACATAAAGCTAGAAGTTTATTTCCCCCTTCTTTTGGAACCTTCCCCGCTAATTTATACCCTTGACATTATCACGCAATGGCAAATGTGATATCTCTATCAAAGGAAAATACACAATTTATTCAAGCCATATCATTTCATAGGTGTTATAAAGTTTTCATATAAATTCCTACAAGTATATATAACAAAATATTTTCAACATCGTTTTACTTCATACAATGGAAAATGTTCAATGTAAGTTACTTACAACGATATATTCCATTAGTAACAGCCTCCTTGTTGCTGCCGTCCAATCCCATACGCCAAACCTTGTCGTCATCTAAGTCTGTCCAGTATACCTTCCCCTCTACCGTGTCGTAGGTGACATCGCTTGGTGTGGTCTCAAGGCTGATTAGCTCGGTAAATACAAGCGTGTCAAGATCCGCAACGTATATCTTCTTCCCAGCAACGTCTGTCATAAATATTTTGGCTAAAGCAGAGGTCTCTGTATGTAAAACACATTGTTTGTATAATGTGTACACGTATTCAAAGCAAAGTCCTCAGATTAGAAATTAATCTAAGCGCCTGTTACAAACCCAAACTAGATTAATAATCTTAATCAATAAGAATGATTTGTTTCATTCGATTAGATTTTTATTCTGATTTTGGTTTGGTCGCTAATAGCAGGCGCTTAGATTAATATAGAGTGTACACAAAATGAATTAACTGTTGTATTTACACTATACACATGTAGGTGTCCATGTTACTTTTTTTTCAAGCAGGAACTATAAAATTATAACTATCAATCGGAAATAATTAAGAATTGGTCGCATTGTTTTAATACACATGTAGATCACTATAAGATTCACATACAATGTTGTTTATCAATGGGGGATAAAGATAGAATTATTATACACATGAATAACTGTTAGTTATAGTCACCGTCTTCATTAGATCGATAAAGCTGTCCTCGTTGATTTGTGGCTGTTTTATTTATTCTTATTTAGGCTTATTTATTTATTTATTTATTTATTTATTTATTTATTTATTTATTTATTTATTTATTTATTCATTCATTTATTCATTCATTTCTGAGAAGCTACACACACATCGGATCAGATGCCTATTCCCCTTCCGTGGTCAATCTCAGATTATGGTAAGAATTATTTTTACCGTAATTCGACCGCGACGCTAGGTCCCATAATTTATCGGGCGGCCAAAAAACAATCAAAGAAGAAAAGAAGAAGAAGAGAAGAGGGAGGAAGGAGAGAAAGAAGAGAAAAAAAGGAGAAGAGGGAAGTGGAGAAGAAGACAAAGAAAGAAGAAGGGGAAGAAGAAAAGAAGAAGAAAGGGAGGTGGTACAGGAGATGAAGATGATGAAGGAAAAAGAGAAGAAAAGAGAGAGAAAAGATGAAGAGGGAAAAGAAGATAGAAGAAGAAGAAGATGATGATGATGATGAAGATGGTGATGAAGAAGAAGAGAAGGAAGGAGGAGGAGGAGGAGGAGGAGGAGGGGATTCCGATGAGGATATTAAGAAGATGAAGACGAAAAAAAGAATAGGAGGGGGAAAGAAGACGCACAATAGCAAACACAAAATGAATGATACCTTTTTCGCATTTCATTCCCGTGAATCCAAACTTGCACACGCACATGTATCCCTCGTCCGTTTCTTCACATTGCCCACCATTATGACATGGATCACTTAAGCAGTCTGCATTTAAAAGTGTTAAGGAAAAGAATATCTCAATCTGTATATCATAGTAATTGAAACCTTTTGATAAACACACCGCACACACACACACACACACACACACAACACACGACACACAACACACACACACACTACACTGCACACACACACACACACACACACACACACACACACACACACACACACACACACAGCACACACACACACATACACACAAAACACACACACACAACACACACACACACACACACACACACACACATACCTATACGCGTTTCTGGTGGAAATCGAGACTCATTTAACGAATAGTATGATACAGATAACCGAGGACTTGTGTGTTAGTAGGAATATATTCCATCGAGGACCATACGTACATTACACTTGACGAGGACCTGTACGAATTAACGTAACTGAAGACCTACCCTCAATGAAGTACAGTTGATTGCTGCTATTTCAGAGCGTTATCGGAACGCGAGGACCGTCCTCGGTTCCGTGTGTGTCCTCGATTCAAATGTACAGTTCGCATGTGTGTCCTCGATTTCCACCACGCGTCAGTGCACACACACACACACACACACGCGCGCGCGCGCGCGCGCACTTGCACCCTCGATCTCTGCGCATAGTCTGCGAATCAGCAGCAGCTTACCTGGCATGCGGCAAGAGACCTGATACACGGGTGGTATGTCCGCCTGGCAATCCCCCATCAGGCATCTAGCTTTCGCTCTGATCTTCTTGGGGACCAATTGAACCCATGATCCATTGGGCAGGCGTGCCGTCTTACAAGGAAATGACAACCGCGAACGAGCACGTTGTGGTCCGAGTTGGTCCGATGTCGCATCGCTACAACCATTGCCATCACATTTTCCAGTAACAGGTTTTTCAGTCGTATGGCCTATATGAGTGAATCAATGAAAATTCCACAGAAACGAAAGCATTATTACATGTATTCCGTGGCTTCAAATACCGAGAAATATATTACCATTAATATTCAATTTAAATTTCACTTTATTTCATCAGTATGAAAAACACATTAAATAAACAATTGGAAATAGATCAAACAAATAACGTGGATGAACACACAGATCAAGGCAAGTAAGTAATTCTTAAAAATCAGGATGACCCTATGCATGCATTAAAATTTAATTTGTACCACTCAGAACGAGAACAAACTACAAGAGCAAACACATGTATACATGACGGTATACATTCAGAGGTGAAATGAATGTAAAACAATAAGTATGACCTTACTTAATTCCTCCATCAAACTCTTCGTTAAATTGAAAACGTGGAACAAACCTGTGTATATATATTTTTACGGCGTTAAAATTTTCACGGATAAGACCCATCTTAAATAATACAAAGTATAGGCCCTACGTACCAAATAAATGTTACGTACAATTTAATGTTGGGACCGAAAAACATGTAAGTATGTAAAAAAAAAAATCATTAAAAAATCTTCTGGCAGGACATTCTTGAACCATCCGCGTTCTCAATTTAAAGTCAAAGCAAAAACAAGAATCAATATCTCATTTCAGGCTATACAGATAGCAAAAAATAAATAAATAATAATAATAATAAAATCAATGATCAGTATGTCTAATTAATAATTATATTTTGTTGATGCAAATAAATCATATAAACACGATGAATTTGTTTAAATTGCATTATCAAATTGCATCAAGATGAATTGCAAGTTGTTGTTTTTAATCTTCATTCATATCCAAACAATAAAAAGTATAAAAAAAAATGCCGTTTTGTTCAATTCATTTCCGGTGTTTGTTGCAACAAAAAAAATAGGGATTGAGAAATATTTAGGAACCAATATTACGATGTAAGAAAACTAAAATTTTGGAAAATGGAGAAAATGTGAGGTCTTACCGAATAAATTCTTTTCTCATGCCAAATTTGATGCAGTTAAAAAGAAACCACTAAAATAGTGTTTGACGGAAAGTAATATTCCATAGTTTCAATTTGACATCGTAGATAATACTACTGCTTTAGTTTGGCTTTAGTTTCTGTACAAACTAAACGCCGAACCTTGTGATATATAAACACTACACACAAAAAGTTCCCCCTTTTTGAAAATTCCATAACTTTTTAACGAAATGGTTTTGAGCAGAATAATTTGGCAGGAGTGTTTCTGCACTCATTGACTAACTTCTGTGTGAAAATGTAATTGATCCGTAAAATCATGCATTAGTGAGCACGTAATAAAGGCAAAAAATGTCACTTTTCAAAAGTCACAAGGGTCATTTTGAGGGATTTGTGATGAAGGATTCATCAAATTCTGTTTCTGTTTCAGCTATCGTTTGACCCCCTAACAATTCTTTTGGCACTTTTCGCATATTTACCGTTCAGTGAGCTCAATTTAACAATTTCCATCCATCTTCAATTTTGAAATTGTAAAATCCATTAAGTTTATTGAAAAAATGAAATCCGATATTTTTCAGCAAAGTGTATCTTACACGTTGTATGGACATAAGAGGTTGTAACAATGTCAGGGTTCAGTGAGCACACACTTGATAAATAAAGCAAAAAATACCATTATTTACCTTTATTTTGGCATAAGAGATGACTCCTGTGACTTTTGAAAATTGACATTTTTGCCTTTGATTCATGCTCACTCATGCATGGCTTGATGGATTAATCTTATTTTCACACAGAGGTTAGGTAAGGAGTGTGAAAATATGTCTGCCTAGTTATTTTGCTAAAATTTATTTCATTAAAAAGTTTAGGTATTTTGAAAAAGGGGGAACTTACTTTTTGTGTAGTGTTTATATACCTTTTTTTAAACAAGTTAAGAAGAATGTTATTCAGCTGTTTACAAAGTGCGAAGCAGTAGCGTAGCCAGCTTTTTGGTGGTGGGTGGGTGGGGGGGGGGGGGCAAGACACCCAAGTGTAAGAAAGCGAGCGAGCGCTCCAGAATACAGATGATATGCTCCTTTATACATAACTTAACTTGCCAAGCTGTGTAGAGTTCTCCATTCATTTGTTGCAGGCAACTGTAACTTATCCCATGCATTATACTTATGATTGTCTTGGCAATAACATGAGGTGGATTATAATTATATGCGCGAGTGAGCGCCTAAACATCATGTACTTTTCAACTGTCAGGAACGTTTGTATATCAGGGGATATACATTTTGTAACCTCATAAATATGAAGTATTGAGAAAATGTGAGTTCCACGTTAAACGCGGTCAAATGCAAATATGCCAATATTATATGACCCTTTCTATTTGATGATTCTGGATTGAAATTCCTCAGTCTCCTTGTGAAATCTTTACATTACAATAGCATCTGTTCGACGCCGATTCGATTACTGGTCTCCCTTTTACATGTTAGTTTTCAATAAATTTTCCCTACTTTTTTTTCATGGCATTAAGTTATGACTGACAATTTGTCGGTAAAAACTATAACGTTTACAAGGTATAAGTTACTATGGGAACAAGCGGAGCGAGTGGGATTGAAAATGCTCACATTTTCACAGCAGAAAAAAAAAATCAATTTTTACATTATATTTGTCGCTTATTGTGACATTCTGTTGGTAGTTGGTACAAGATGACGTGGTTCTCTTTTCTATTACCGACGACATGACGTTATAGTATGATTGACAAATTACCGACAAAGTACCGTTAACAACATCTAAGTCGTTATGCGAGTGAGCGAAGCGAGCGAGATAAAAAAAATGCGTTTTTACACTCCAAAAAAAGTGACATTTCTTGGTGACGGTCTACATGTACCGACAAATTTCAGATGTACCGTCAAAATTCGGAAAATGTAATATGGGGGGGGGGCAATTCCCTCTACACACCCCTTTGACTACGCTAGTGGTGCGAAGTACAGTAGTGATCAGGGATAACCTGAACGTAATGTGGCATAGACATATCATTTGGTTGTATGATAATTTGACAAAATGTGGTTTATTAAACCTTACCACTTGATAAAAAAATCTACGAGAAAGTCAAAAAGTGATACGAGTTTAAAAAAAAAAATATTTCAAACGAGGACATGATTCATAAAAAAAACACGGGTAGCCTTCATCTTCTTGATTTATTCTGAAAATTTTGTTTGGTTGCAAACATACCGTAGACAGAGCCTCTTGAATGTTGTTTTGTTTCTATCTACCTGTTATTGCATTTTATATGTGAACTTACACCCCGAAATTGATTATTTCTCATTCAAAATGATTGTAAGTATTTAATAGTTATATATCACAGAAGTTGCATGAACAAAAATGTCTGAATATGTCAAAATTCAGAATATCTGATGCCCTGCACAGGATTACAAAAAACATAAACCAATCAATAAATATCAAAATAATAATAATACCATACAATTAACAATAGACAAACTCTACAAGGTGGAAAATGTAGAGGTAGCTGTTATAAGTTTACACTTAAAATTAACGGGCAATCCTGATTCAAATTCAAATTTATTCAACCATTGAACAATATATTTCACAACTTGAAAGAATTGACAAATTAAATCAATCATGGTTAGGCAACCCTTTAAAACAAAGCTTGAATTAGGGACCTTTACATAATTATAAAATGACAATGACTGGAAAAATAATATAATATTAAACGAAAACTAATGACGCACCACACACAC